>OY482671.1:24042036-24089536 GCA_960531455.1 Urophora cardui | reverse complement strand
TGCACCTAACATATCTCTAGCGATTGCCAAAATAAAACTTATCAATCGGTGACTCTTTTGATTGATGAACAACCATTATACGTGGCCGTTTGTCATATATATACTTGTAAAGAAAAGAAGAGTTTTGGCTCTCCTGAAAATGTTTGAATTTTGAGTTGTCTATTTTGATATAGCCAACAAAGAAACGATGGTTGCATATATGTACAGCTGCATTTGCGACTAAAAACGCACATCAGCACTTGTGTAAACAGTTGTTTCCTTCAATGTTTTATTGCTTCTCTTCTAGCTGAAACATGGCAGCATTGCTTTTTTTTTAATTTGGTTGTTTTTTTAAAGCTTTTGGTTAGGTAATTTTTTTAAAAGTGGCAACAGTAGTTTCAGCTCAACTCGCTTAACCAATCAAACTAGCTTGGTTTTTGTTGTTGCTTTTCATGTTATTCGCTAAGCTAGCTAGTGTTTCTTCCAACTCAAGCCGTATTCGTTTGGGCAAGAGTTAGAGACTTGCGAAAAAACAACCACTGGTATAAAAACAAGTGAAAATTATACGACCGTTCGTTAAAGTAAAGGAATTGGAAAAAAGGTGTGTTTATTTGATGAAATTTCTTAAAATTTTTATCGATATCGATAGTTAAAGTACGGAAAAGAACGTACATTGTACAATATACGTTTTTGGTACGGACTTGGAAAAAATTTTCTAACGAACGGTATTGCGTTGAATCTTGGTCAAATTCGAAGATAGGGGAGACATCTATTGACAAAAATTTGAAACCATTTCACTTATTCACAATAGAAAAAATTGGCATAATCAGTAAAGATCAGTTTAATGAGTAGCTGGCATACTCTCTAAAGGTATCTTAAAGTCTCTAACATTTTGTATGAAAACTGTCAGCCAAGAGAGCAGAATCCAGTATAAGCGGGCAGCGAAGTGCCCAAAAAAACACTCCTTTACTTACACAAAAAGCGGTTATAGAAAAGGAAAACAAATGCTCTCGGCAAACCGGAAAATCATTGGATTTTCACGAAAGACACAAACAAAATTAAATGCTTGTAAATACACATGCACGTATTTATGTATGTACATATGTATGTGTATGAGCTTCAGAGGTGTCAAGTCGAGCAAGCGTTGAAAGTACCATCGAACAACGAAGATTTTCGCACCTTCCAAATTACAATACAAACAAACAAATACACAGACAAACACATGTTGTTTCTTGCGTTTTGTTGCCACTCAAATGGCGCCATCGCGGTGCATTATGGTTGGAGGTGGTGGTGGTGTTGGCGTTGGTCGCGATTTGTGGCTTAAAATTGATGTGTTTGTCTATATTCTGGCTAAAACTATCAACGAGTCAACGTTTCAAATTAACCCAAGAAATAAACAGCAAAGCAAAGCAAGTTTGTTCAATTTAAGGCAATTTATGTAGATTTGAGTGTGCGTGTTTGTTAAATATGCTCATGTGTGTACGCCATTTCTTTCCATGTGTGCATGTGCACATGCATGCATACATACAGATACATATGTGTATCTTTTTTGGAATCATGTTAGTTATATCCGACACGTTGAAACTTAATTTAAGGCTCAATACAAAAAGTAAAGACCATAGTTAAATGACTACGTACATGCATTGCACACACAGCCACACACGCATACACACTAAAATACTGTAGCATACTTTTGGGCTATGAAACTTTACCATTTATATGCACTCAGTTTCCTTTGGTGTGCGCTCAGCAGAGCTGTAAAAAGCTGCAATCATAAAAAGTGTATATTACACTGGTCGACAAGTTTTTGTTACAGAAATAAAAGTCTACTTTTGTAAAGGATTTCGGTGCGCTGAATCCGAATCTGAAGTCAGATTTTCGCTAATACGTACAGTTTTTGAGATATTCATGTTTAAAGAGGCCAAAAACGCGATTTTTGGCTATATTCACTCATCGATATCTTTTAAATTACTTACTTATTTTAAAAACTGATTAAAGCTATTGAAAACGCGGAAATTTCTCTTGAAGAAACCATTTCAATATTTCAGATATCTTTCTTGTAACTTGCAATATTGCATATTAAGCTTCATTAGTTTTGGAATATTTTCTCCATACAAAAATAATTACAAATTTTGAAGCACGCTTTTAGGCAGTTTATTATATTATGGACGTATATAAGTGGCTTCGTAAAAAAAATTGTTTTGCTAAGCAACTACAAAATTTGATTGCGCCTATAACATGCTACAAATGCTGCCGTTGTTTTCGACGACAAATACCTTATTGTGCAAAAACATATATTACTACATACCCAAATAAGAGAAAAATTAAAACGTTGTCTTCAAGAGAAATGGCCGAGCTTTCAATAGCTTTAATCAATTTTTAAAATAAGTAAGTAATTTAAAAGATATTGAGGAGTGAATATAGCCAAAAAACGCGTTTTTCGCCCATTTGGGCATGAATATCTAAAAATCTGTACGTATCACAGAAAATCTGACTTCAGATTCGGATTCAGCGCACCGAAATCCTTTAGAAAAGTAGAATTTTATTTCTGTAACAAAAATTTGTTGAAATTTTGTCGACCAGTGTTATTGTAAGCAGCTTTGATTGTAAATCATATTGCTAGTAAATTTTTTGATTGTAGAAATAAAAATTTCAAAAATTTAGAAGTATGTTATTGCAATCGACCTTCACCATCAATCATTTTGATTTCAGAAATTAGAATTGCAATAATTTACAAAAGTTTCATTGCAATCAACTTTGACCGTAAATCATTTTAATTGTAAAAATTACAATTACAATAATTTAAAAAAATTTCATTGCAATACATTTTTCTCGTAAATCATTTCATTACAATAATTTACAAAATTTTTCATTGCAGTGAACTTCAAACGTAAATCATTTTCCTTTTTGGTTTTTGGTCGTTTTTATTTTGATAACTACTTTATTATTGAGCTCTCAAGACCATTTTTTTTTTTTTTTTTTTAAGGAAAAATTGGCATGAAAGATTAATACTTGTTTGGTAGAAGTTATAGATCCATTTCGGAGACCACCACATCTCTTCATCAGACTTCTTTTTAACATTTTTATTCATTGGCGTCCGCCGAGATCGAACCTCGGATTTTCCGGTTGGAAGTCTAATGGCATCACCACTAGGCTACCGCCGCCTTGCATTTTGCTTGTATTAATTTTCCTTTTCATTTTTTCCTTTTTACAACCTACCATCCAGCAACAGTGACCTTGCCGACGTTATCGGCATTTGTCACTTGTATGTTGGTGTGGTTGTGTGTTTGTTTGGTTTGTACAAATTCTATTTTAAGCACAAGCAATGCTTTGCACTAATTAGTAGAGTTTAAAAAAAAAAATGGTCTTGAGAGCTCAATAATAAAGTAGTTATTAAATCATTTTCATTGTAAAAATTACAACAGCAATAATTGTATTGTAATAAATTTTCATCGTAAATCAAATTTGATTGAAAAATGTTTGATTGCAAGGCTTGCAATAGCAATCATTTTCCTCATAACTTTATACGCATGCATTGGGACTGATGAAAGGCAAGCGCCTGGGCAATGCGAGTAATACCCGGCACTTATATCATAAGCGTAGCCGCGTAATAACCCATGTCCTGGGTACATACATATGTACGTAGTTATGTACATATTGGATGCTGCCGGGCACACGGTACTGTCAATATTTGCAGTCTTCAATATGTACATATAAAGTCTGGATGATAAGATGATGAGAAAGAGGATGAGGGTGTGGATGGGGATAAGGATATATATTTATTTTTGTACCATTTGCTTTTTCATTTACTCCCGGATATCTCATTACTGTCATACATATGTATGTATGGTTGTTTAACATAAATATATATATATACTTATCCCCATCCTCATGTTCAATTTTATCCATATCTTTATCCTTATACCCATCCGCACCCTCAACCTCTTTCTCATCATCTTATCATCTAGACTTTATACAAATTGACGACTGCAAATATTACCAGTACCGTGTGCCAATATGCACATTAGGGTACATAGCATATTTTCTCAACCTCACCCCCTAGGTCGATGCTAATATAGTCTAAGATACCACATATAAATTTTTGTCCCGATCGAAAACCGTTAAGGGGTGTCGCACAAGTGCCAAACTCCAGAAAACTCTATCGAGGCTCAAAAATTAAAGTTTAGTATTTTACATATCTAATGCGCAAATCGATTGTCTTGTACTCAAAAATACTAAATTCAAATTTTGGTCCCGATCGGAGGTGGTTAAGGGTTGTCGCAGAGGGGTCAAAGTTCAGACTACCATATAAAGACCAAAAAATTTAATTAAGTTTTTTTCATCTAATGGCCAAAGTCGATAGTCTTGTACTCAAGGATACCAAATATAAATTTTGGTCCTGATCGGAGAGGGTTAAAGGGTGTCGCCCGGGGTCCCATATGGTTATCAAAACTTTTACCCCTTTACGACACCCCTTAACCGTCTCCGATCAGGACCAAAATTTATTTATTAACGATGTAGCGAAGAAAATCGCTAATCTGATTTTAAGGACACCCTAATGTACATACATATATATGTACCCGGGAAATGGGTTATTACGCGCAAACCGTGTTATATGAATGCCCCAAGCGCTTGCCTTTCATCAGTCCCAATATATTCGTATAAAGTTATGAGGAAAATGATTGCTATTGCAAGCCTTGCAATCAAACATTTTTCAATCAATATGATTTACGATGAAAATTTATTACAATACAATTATTGCTATTGTAATTTTTACAATGAAAAGGATTTATGAGAAATGTTTATTGCAATGAAATTTTTGTAAATTATTGTATTGAAAATTTGTACAATCAAAAAATTTCAATAAATTTTATTGCAATGAACTTGATCCCCAAAAATTTCAATAAACATTTATTGCAATAAATGGAAGGTAAATTATTTCTGATTGTAGTTATTTTACAATCAAAAATTTTATATAAATGTTTATTGCAATCTATGGAACACAAATTATTTTAAATTGCAATTTTTACAATCAAAAAACTGCAATAAATTTTCATTGCAATAAAATTGGAAGAACAATCAATGATTGCTGTGACGAATGATTGCAGCTTTTTACAGCTCTGGCGCTCAGCACATAAAATCTTGTGGTTTATTAGATTTTAATAATTCACATGTAGTGTGTGCAAATATACGCACCAACACACATAAGTACATATGTATGTACATATGTGTGTACTTGTTTACGTGTGTTTTTCAAGAAGTTTTACTTGAAAATACATAACTTTCAACTTGATAAATATTGTACAAAACTTTCAAGTTTGCTGCTCATCTTTTATCGCGCTGCTGGCAGTCAATATTAAGCGAAATTGCAACAATAACAAAATATTATAATATACGAGACCATAGGGAGCGTTTGTTTTGTCTAGCAAAAAGAACTTGCGAGGTTATAGCATGTGCGTTGAGCGGCGAATTGAGTTAAAATTATTGCCAAAATCGCTGAAGTGTTGGTATTTGGAATTTGTAGATACGCAAAGTACGAGTGTGCGTGTGCGTTAAAAAAATGTCACTTAAGGGAGTTGATTTGAGTTACAACCATGAAGACAGACGAAGCTGGACAAATTTAAAAAAAAATTTTTTTTATAACTATGTACAAAAGAACGATAATTTCAAACGACAGAGAACCAAAGACTGATAAAGATGAAAGACGGAGAAGCAAAGACCGATAAATTCGAGAGACGGAGAAGCAAAAGAACGATAAATTCAAAGAACAGATAAACAAAGACTGATAAATTCAAAAGACAGAGAACCAAATACCGATAAAGACGAAAGACGGACAAGCAAAAACCGAAAAATTTAAAAGATAGGGAAGCAGAGATCGATAAAGTCGAACCACAAAGAAACAACAGAACAACAAATTCAAAAGATGGAGAACCAAAGACCGATAAATTGGAAAGACAAAGAAGCAAATATCGATAAAATCGAAAGACAGAGAAACAAATACCGATAAAGACGAAAGACGGAGAACCAAAGACAGATAAATTCAAAAGACAGATAAACAAAGACCGATAAATTTGAAAGACGGAGAAGCAAAAACCGATAAAATCAAAAGACAGATAACCAAATACCGATAAAGACGAAAGACGGAGAACCAAATACCGATAAATTCAAAAGACAGAAATCCAAAAACCGATATATCCGAAAGACGGAGAAGCAAAGACCAATAAATTCAAAAGATAGAGAAGCAGAGATCGATAAAGTCGAACCACAAAGAAGCAACAGAACAATAAATTCAAAAGATAGAGAACCCAAGACCGATAAAATCGAAAGACAGAGAGGCAAAGACAAATAAATTCGAAAGACAGAGAAGCAAAAGAACGATAAAAAGACAGAAATCCAAAAACCGATATATCCGAAAGGCGGAGAAACAAAACCGATAAATTATAAAGACAGAGAAGCAAATATCGATAAATTCAAAAGACAGAGAACCAAAGGCCGATAAAATTGAAAGACAGAGAAACAAAGACCGATAAAATCGAAAGATAGAGAAGCTGAGATCGATAAAGTCGAACCACAAAGAAGCAAAAGAACAATAAATTCAAAAGATAGAGAATCAAAGACCGATAAAATAGAAAGACAGAGAAACAAAGACCGATAAAATCGAAAGACAGAGAGGCAAAGACAAATAAATTCGAAAGACAGAGAAGCAAAAGAACGATAAAAAGACAGAAATCCAAAAACCGATATATCCGAAAGGCGGAGAAACAAAGACCGATAAATTGTAAAGACAGAGAAGCAAATGTCGATAAATTCAAAAGACAGAGAACCAAAGACCGATAAAATCGAAACACAGAGAAACAAAGACAAATAAATTCGAAAGACAGAGAAGTAAAAGAACGATAAAGTCAAAAGGCATCCAAAACGCGAGAAATTTTAAAGACAGAAAACCAAGGAACGATAAATGCGAAAGACGGAGAAGAGATCGATAAATTCACATGACAGAGAAGCAAAAGGAAGATATGGCCAAAAGCCCAGAGAACAGAAAAAAACCGATAACAGAAATTTAGAACTAGAATAATAGACATTAGCGTTGTGGAGTGCCATATCCAGCTGGAAGTAAGTCAACAGAAAATTAATATAATAATATAATAAAATACAATTGCGCTATTATAACTCTGACGAGTTTTATGGCCGAGCTTCTGTCCCAATTCGAGGTGTGCTCCTTTTTGTTTTTCCTACTAATTGGGTGGACCTACAGTTTTATGCCTGCTCCGAACGGCGAACGCATTTTTTGTGAGAAGCTTTTTCATGGCAGAAATACACTCGGAGGGTATGCCGCCCACTGTCGAGAAGTGACCGCTACTCTTATAAAACCGAATATATAATTGCATTTTTACTAATTAGAAAAAACTTTTTTTTTGATGTTTGTTCGGACTGGTCTTTGAACTAGTGCTGGAAAACTATCGATAGTGGTCCCATCGATTGACCATCGATAGTTTTAAATGCAACCATCGATAGTATCGATGGTTTAATTTATGTACGTAGGTGGCCTGTTAAAGGGAAATGTGGTACTCAAATATTTCATGCATATATACATACATACATATGTATGCATGTGTGTACTTACGTTCCCATATTTAAAAGAAAAATATAAATTTTTATTAGAAACATATTATAAAATTAATAAAAAACCAAAGTTAATGCGAAAAATTCAATACAAAAAATAAGTCAATAACTATTCAAAGTAAGAATGCTACATACACACATTTGTACGTATACAGTTGTCCACAAAATTATAGAAGAGCCGAAATCAAAACCTTAATTGCTCAATTCTCAATAAAAAAAAAAACCGTTTTATTTGCAAGTTTTTTTCATAAAATTATTCACTAGTCTTTTATTTATATACTCACAGCCCACATATTCCAATCAAGTACCTTAAAATTATAAATCTCAGTTTTTTTGATTAATTTTTTAACAGAGGTTGTAGTTACATATGTACCAAGTAAAATACTATCGATGGTTAAAAAAAACCTTCGATTATCGCTATGGCATCGGCCCCCGATAGTATCGATAGTTCAATCGATGGTTTTCCAGCACTACTTTGAACCCACCACAGCGGCCACAGAAAATTGTCTATTCAAAATGCAGTTAAAATGCCACGACAAAGTTTCAATGCCTAATTAGGCGCTACAAATTAACATGAAAACTTTTTTCGGTAATTCTATGTTAATATGTTAAAACTCTTCCTTGACACCACAGAGAACTATCAAAAAAAAAAAAGAAACCAGAACAAACAGAAAACCAGTTATTAAAACAGTTAACCAAGCTGAATACAATACGAATGTAACAAATTTATAGGCGCTTAAAAGTCAATAAAGCAAGAAAAAAGAAAGCGCTGTGCTATAGAAAAGACCAAAAACATAGTAAACAGAACAAAATGATTTGCAAAAAAAACAAAAAAAAAACAAAACTACACATATAATTAGTAGGAAAAACAAAAAGGAGCACACCTCGAATTGGGAGAGAAGCTCGGCCATAAAACTCGTCAGAGTTATAATAGCGCCATTGTATTATATTATTATTATTATACATATGTATATTGCATATCTTTCTTTCTTACACACAACCACTTTCTCCACTTTAGGTCTGCTCATTGCTAGCGAGAGCGCACCTTTACTGTATAGCATACTTTGCGGCGTGCGCTGAAATGCAATACGAGCACCTTATATGTAGTATATACACAGTGGCGGATCCTCGGGGGGTTTGGGGTTCAAACCCCCCCCTTGTGGTTTATCACAGATCCCAAATTAATGCCGTTATAGATTCTGCGTCCAAATTTCCCAAACTGATCAAGGAAAACTATCATTCCAAAAGCAATGGTTGGACCACATAACATCCAAAATATGTACCTACATGCGAAAAAAGTTCATGTAGGTACCTTTGGACGCACGTGCATTAAATCAAATTTGTCAAATGCTATTCGCAAATTGCCAAATCGCAAATTTATTTTCTTTTTTTTTCTTATCCCTATTTTTATCGGGATTGTACAGAATTTGGTCAGAAATGTCTGAATCGTTGGAGAAATTGCCTTTTTCAGAGGCATTTCGCAATTCTTGTTTAAATTAATCTTTTAAAAATTTGAGTATATAAAAACAAGAACAAGAAAAATTCTATTAAAAACATAAATATAACCAAAAAGTACTACATACATATATTCTTATTTATTTTGGCTTTAAATGCAAGGGTAAGTGAAATTGAGGATCAATTTGCCACCAATACCATACGATACTCATTCGCACGTACCAATGCAAAAATATACATACATACGTTATACATGTTATTTAGAACTTCAATTGAAATCTCCTGCACTTTATGTGATGACATACATATTGTTAATTTGGAGGGTTTTGATTTTGTTGTGTTTAAGGTGCGGGAAATGGCGCAACTAGTATATAGAATAATAATAGTAGGTGGTATTAGTCCATCTTTCCACCAGCGCACATAGATAGATTTTCAAGTTTTATGCGGCCAAAAATATTTTATTGTCTACATCTATTCCAAATTACTTGTTTAATGCAAAATTTTAATAATTTGAGTTAAAAGTCGATTTTATTGAAAAATATATACAGTGACTCAAAAAAAAAAAAAATCATACGCCAAAGTTTTTAAATTTATTTCAAAGAGTTCTGTCGAATATTTTACTTTCTTATTTTAGTTTAAAAATATAGAAAATTTTTCAATGAAAATCGTTTTAAGCAGGATTTCTGAGCTTATAGAAAAAATCTGAAAAATCGTAGAAATTTCTGAAAGTGGATTAAAAATTTCAAAGCAAGGCCATAATTTATAGAAGATTTTGAGGAGATTTCTAAGAGTACTGTTATGTAACCAACCCATTTTAGTGTAAAAAGTGAAATTCTCAATGCTGTGAAAAATTCCGCCAATTTTAGAAGTTTTTTTCTGTACTCTGAAAAAAAAACGTTGTAAATCTAAAGACTTTCGC
Organism: Urophora cardui; assembly: GCA_960531455.1. Lineage (NCBI taxonomy): Eukaryota > Metazoa > Arthropoda > Insecta > Diptera > Tephritidae > Urophora > Urophora cardui. The sequence continues at coordinate 24,079,560 of OY482671.1, read as the reverse complement.
TGTTAAATCAACTACTTTCCGCAGTTGAAATATGCCCAACAACGCTCCGTTGTTGTTTCAAAGGTGCGAGAGCTGTTGATTTAAGTCAATAACGGAGATTGTTGGAAAAAATTTTCACCTAAAAATAAATTTTTGTTTGCATTTTACTCTTCATCTTCTCTCCGCCCGGGTCCCAACTGCAAATATGTAGCCTCCGCTTGTTCTCCTATTTTTCTCTCCTTCTTATCATTCACTGGTTGCTATCTTTATTTCTTATTCTGATTTTTCTTCTTTATTTTATATTCTCCTCCGGATTCGAACCATGACATCAACCTGAAATTCTATCCAATCATCACATAGTGGAACATTCAACATTATATTGAATTGTAGTAACCTATTTATACTTCCATTTCCTAAAAAGGAATCCATGAATTATTTGAATCATTGTAAAAACAAAATTAAAAAAATTTGTTCTCATTAGTTTTGTTTACAACGGAAACTGTTGGGTCAAATACTTTTGCCTTTAAATCAACAACGGGGAGAAAATTTTTGCTAAAAATAAACTTTTGTTTTGATTTTACTCCTCATCTTCTCTCCATCATTATTATTTTTTGTTGGTTTTCTCTCAAAAAAATATGTTCTCACAAAAAATTTTTTAAAGGCAAGCAAGTTTTTGAAGCAACAACGCCCGTCTTTGAATAAATTGTTGGATCAAAAACTTTGCTGTAAAAACAAATACTTTTGCTGTTGAATCAAAGACGGAGATTCAACAGCCGAAAGTTGTTGGTTTAATTACGGGTATTTTTTTCAGAGTAGGGTGTAGGGTGAGACCGTTCCAATTAAAATTTCCGAAAAGCCAATGAAAATTTTCAAAAAGTTGAATGTTGCATATTGTTATATTAAAATTGAATGAGCTGCAAAATTGCATACTCAAAACTCTTCTCAAAAATGCAGCTTTAGGATTCTTAGCCCCTTTTTATGATAAGTATTTCCTTGACTTTGAAAAATTGGAAACACTAAAAATACGAAAGCTGTAGTGAGTTTCTGTAAGAAATCGAGTGGATTTGTCTATTTTGATGACGTCACGTCGATTCTATCAAAACTTCTCTATTGATCGATAGCGAGTGTTTCTACAAGCATTAATCGATAAAATTCGGAACAGTGATGGAAATGAAACGCCAATCGAGAACTTAAACGCCAAAATAAATGTAATGCTCTAAGCACATTCGAACCGGCGAGCGACAAGCAGCCAGCTGTCAGAAGTAAAATGCACACGTTCTTATGGGCGCACACATTTTAACGCCAGCACGACTTCACGGCAGAAGGGTTGCATTTGTCGCCGCCGCAAATATAGACCTATTTCTAATTTGACAAGCGACAATGCGCATGTACAGGCAGAAACGTGTGTATGTGTGCATTTTGGGAGTACAAAGACGCTCCTTAAGAGACTCTACAAATCCTTTAAATATATATTAAATATATTTAAATGTATATTCATTAATATATAGCATGTACATATATACATAAATAAATTGTTTTAATTAAAATATACTTACATTCTGGCTGAATTCGGCTGTTTTGTCCATTTTTTCGACCGGTCAAAGCTTTCTCACCGTTTAAAAAGTTGGCGAGTATATTGATAGATAATATATCGACTATTTTGCTTACAGAAACAACTTTAATCGATCATTCCTACTGAATTGGAATGGAACATATCAGCTGATTTGTCAGTTGTATCGATCCATTCGACTCGATTTTCATACAGAAACGCTTGCATCGAGAATGACGTCATGATGACGTCAAATCGACTATTTCAGTAGAGAACATTGATCGATATGAGTTACAGAAACTCACTACTGGTAATTTTCCAAATAGGCCAATTTTTAATCCATTGTTGATAATTTCTGGCTTTGCATTTTTCCGTAGAGAAATTGACGGGTAATCGATCGGAGGCGATAATATAACTAAAATGCTTTTGAATTAAAAAATTAACTATATTTTTTCAAGAAAGGCCGATATGCTTAAAAGCTTCAAAATGGTGGGTCTTTTATTGTGCTAGGTTGACGATTTCTTCAATAAATAATGATATTTACCTGAAGCACCCGAATCCATGATGTTTAATTTGATAACTGTCTTAAAACTGAAAATATTGACGATTTTTAAACGGGTTACTTAAAATACGTAAAAAAAAAATCGAAAAAGTAAGAGAATAATAAGTTTCGACTAGCGGCAGGGACACCCCCGTTGTCTATAAAAGCCGAGAAGACCGGTTTATTATCGCCCGGTCTATTATAAACGTAGAGCGATTTTGGATTTTGTATTTGCACCAATTTTAAAATTTTCAATTTTGGTCGCATAAATTCGTAAAATCTACCTATGTGCAGCGTCTGCCCTTAAAAAACATCTTCCAAAAAAAGAAATTTTCAAAACCCCCCTTGCCGAAATCCTGGATCCGCGCCTGTATATACATACATATGTACATAGATTCTTGTCTATGTAGAAATATGCAAATAACGGCAGCCACTTCTCGGCTTTTATTGTACGCCTGTCAATATTTGTTTGAAATGTTTGATTAGCTTTTAGGCACCACACCCGCCGCCGCCGTCGTCGACACAGGCACAAGTAAGTAGTTGGAATACAAACCCACTTTTAGGCGACGGAGATCGGTGTAGGCAAGCTAATTTCAAATTTGGCAAAAATTGCCAAAAATTCAAAATTGAAAATTTGCCAGCGCACATGATATTAGCGCCGCAATACAGTAACTAGTTATGTATGTATGTATGTAAATTAGGCTGTATCGCCTTCTATGGACAAAAAATAAGTTCACTGAATGGGGGCGCATTTGATGTATTTTTGAAAAACATTTCCGGTAGTTTGTGAAATATTTTTTTTTTTGGACGCCGCTAAATGTCGCTAAACCCCATTTTTTCATATCTACGGTATTTATAGTCCAATCTCTAGTTTAATACATCAATATATTTGGCTAGAGGGCAAGGTTTCAACTATATCATCATATTAGCCCTATGTGCGCCATTGGGGTCACTACCACCCAGTACATAGCTTATACATCTTTACTGTAACTTTTTTTTGCCGGAATGTTAAACGTCGTGAAAAAACATTAATCCTTTGCAAAAGAAGTATTGCGATCGATTCAGTAGAACCGGAAATAAAACACATTTAACATTCCGAGGAAAATAAGTTTTTCGCTTTCTGTGGTCTTTTAGGTTCATTTTACAAAGATTTTTTCTGAAGAGACCCCTACTGAAATTTTATACCGAATAATTTATACAGTCAGGAAATATAATATAGTCAGGAAATACTATTTTTAAGGTCGTTAGAGGGCTAAAATATTCTAGAAAATTATTCACCATAAAATTTCAGTAGGAGTCTCTTCAGCAAAAATCTTTGTAAAATGAACCTAAAAGACCACAGGAAGCGAGATACTTTAATTCCTCGGAATGTTAAAAGTGTTTTATTTTCATGGTTTCTGACGACGTTTAACTGCCGGCAAAAACAAGTTACATTAAGGTGGTATATACTAAGTACTGGGTAGAAGTGACTCCAATGGCGCACAGAGGGTTAATACAATTTTAAATTAGAAATCATTCTCTCAAGCCAAAGAGATTGCTGTATCAAACTTAGGGACCGGACCATAAATACCGAAGATATGAAAAAATGAATTTTAGCGGCGTCCAGAAAAAATAAAAATTTTTAATAGAAATGTTTTCGAAAGAGAAATCATATGGGGGCGTACGGTACATTTTTTTTTTACCATATAAGGCGAGACGGCCTAATGTACATACGTTTTGTACATACACACATATAACCATACCTGGGTAGTACTGAGTAGTAATTGGACTATTACGTACTTAAATACTTTATATTTTGATCTTGAAGTAATGAGTCCGTACCAAGTACTTTCAGAATATTCAAGTACTAGTACATGTACAAAGAATTGAAAAAGAATTGAATTTTTAGCAAATACTTCAAAGTAATTGAAAAGAATTGAATGTACTTGAAAATAATTGAAAAAATTGAAAAATTCTTTTCAAGTACTTGAAAGAATTGAAAAGAATTGAAAAATCGGTTCAAGTACATTTTTCAATTCTTTTCAAGTACATTCAATTCTTTTCAATTACTTTGAAGTAGTTGCTAAAAATTCAATTTTTTTCAATTCTTTATACTTGTACTTGTACTAGTACTTGAAAATTTGGGAATGCAAGTACTAGTACTAGTACAATTCTTTTAAAATGTACTTGTCACAAGTCGTACTGGTACTTGATATTACCCAGGTCTGCATATAACTCATATCTACATACGTATACGTAATACTCGTAATACTCAGTATTTTGTACCACTCCAAACCACATATTAGAAAAGTTTCGAGTGTTGGCAAGCAAAGCAAACTCAAGCAATGTTAGAGCAAGTGAAGCGGAGAAGAGTGAAGAAAGCAAAAAACAAAAAAAAAAAAAAAACAGAAAAAATAAAAAGAAAATCAAGCGCCACAAAAATCAACAGTAAACAGTTTAGTCAACAATAATCGCAATCGCCTAAAAATATGCAAGGCAGTGCATTCGTGCATGCAAATTTAAGTGAATTGTAAATATTGGCATTAGTCGCACGACCAATAAGGCCATTGAATTTTTAGTGTAGCATATTTATGGGCGTACAGTGTTATTAATACAAACGGTTGCTTGAAGGAAGCCAAAGATAAAGCATCCACTGAAAGCTTGCAAATGTCTATCTTTTTAGCCAAAAAAAAAAAAAAAAAAAAAAAAAAGAAGTTATGGCACTCATTTTTTTCTTTGCTTGCGTCCCTCACACAATTTTTATCCCCAATGCCGCCGGCTCTAATTTCGCTGTTTATTTTGTATTAACTGATTATTGTTTTCTTGTATTTACATTTGTCATCAGTCGCCTCCTGTTGGCCGCTGATGTCCTTGCTATTTGCAAATGTACTATTTCATATTGTCATCGTCGTCGCAATAAGTTAAGTGAAAAATTCAATTTTTACTTTGAGTGCGCGCTTGGAAAATACATACTACATAGTACATACATAGATGGATGGACGTCGTCAGTACACCAAATCTGTTGCTTTAATTTGTTATACCCAATGGCATTGTTCATGTGGAATTTGAGGTTCATTGAATTGATATTAAAATCGTATTTTAAGTTTACGTTCACGAGCATCTTACTATAAAAGTTTATTAGTCTTATATCGGTGAACTATTAAGAGTACTGTGCAACAGCAGTTTTGGTGGCGCAATAATTCCCGCACAGAACGAAAGGCCACTATCCATTTAGTAAAATCCTCAAAACCGTTATGCTGCCTGTGGTCAAAATTTTTTTTTTTGTATTACCATTTTAAATTTGCGAAATTTTATGCGAGTGATTTTTAAATAAAGGAAAAAAGGGTTAAAATATATCTTATAGTGATATGTTGTTAGGAAACATATGTATAGTAAAGATTGCACGAGCTTTAATTTCGTAGAACACGTTAATCCTCTAAAAACTCCAGAAAGTGGTCGTTTTGACCGCTTTTTCTTAAGTCCGAAATAATTGTATTTCGATGGTCGTTAGAGGTTTAATATATTCTAGAAAATTATTGGCCATAAGATTTCAGTAGGGGTCTCCTCAGAAAAAAAAATGTTTATACAAAGAACGCAAAAGATCTGCGTTACTGTGGTCTTTTAGGTTTCCTGCACGATGTATTTGTCTGAGAAAACCCATAGTGAAAGCCAAGGTTAGTTTAGGTTGGAATGGTTGCCATAGGGGCACACTTTGGCCAGTGCAGACCCATTGTGATACCACAAGAAGAAAACAGATTACTCCTCCTTTTTGAACCAGTTTGAAAACCTAATGAAGTTCACCAGGTCCTTTATGGCGACGTCCGTGACTTTACATAGGCTATCCAGAAAAGGTGTCCCAAGAAAGCGTCGTCTGGCGCTGTTAAGAGCCGGGTAAAGGCAAATGATGTGTTCGATTGTCTCCTCTTCTACATCTTCTTTACAGCTTCTGTAGCATATGCGGTAGTGTGCATCTAGCCTCTCTGTGTGTTTCACGATGAGGCAGTGTCCTGTGAGCACTCCCACAAGTTCCGAGATTTCCTCTCTCCTTAGAGTACATATTTGACGAGATCGCTTGTGATAAATTTTTTTTTTCGATTAAAGCGAATTAAAATTTCGTAGATTTAGCATGATTAGAATGACCGGAAAGGTCAAAATAAATTCGAATGATTAGGCTTGTCATTCAATTCAAGGTTTAATAATTTGAATGGAAATTATATTGTGCAATGGTGGTTATAATAAATATGATAAATAAATATATGATACGATTTAGATGAAAATTTCTTGAATGGAATTACGTTAATTATATCAAAACTTAACTTTAACGGCCAATCCTGCAACCACGAGTGCGCAACCGTGTTGCCATTGCATGCGCCCACGGTAGCATTAATCGCTTAGACAATTTTTTTTAGATGTGTATTTTATGTGCACAATTTGCGAAATATATTGGATGTTAAAAAAAAAAACCTGAGTAATGTAAACGAACGACGAAATTTCACTTTCATAGCTCTGAAACTTCTTTTCCAAAAATCTCGAAATTAAGAGCTTATCTACATTTTCTGAAAACTCCCTCGTATTCTACTACCAGTGAAAATTAAGTTGAAGTGTTTCGGAGTTTCGCTGTAATATTTCAAAAGTCTACTCACAGTGTTATCAGTCATGAGGTTGTGCTTAAGCCGTGAACTTCACGTAAGTATTTTTCTATTTTTTTTTTTTTCAGGTTCTCGGAGTAGACAGTGATTAATTTAGCAATTTGCTTTCATGATTTTATTGATAATTTAGTTGACGATTTGATTGATAATTTGATTGATTATGTGATTGATGATTTGATTGCCGATTTGATTGATCATTTCATTAATGATTTAATCGATGATTTGCTTGATGCACATAATCAATCAAATTATCAATCAAATCGTCAACTAAATTATCAATAAAATCATGAAAGCAAATTGCTAAATTAATCACTGTCTACTCCGAGAACCTGAAAAAAAAAAAATAGAAAAATACTTACGTGAAGTTCACGGCTTAAGCACAACCTAAATCCAGCGCTGGGTATACACAGCAAATACAATTTTAAATAAGAAATCGAAAACAACGCCACACAGTAACAATTTTTTTATGTTTTATCCGTTTCGTTTACCAAAAAAAAAAAAAAAAAAAAAGCATGGAATAATATTAAAATAATTCATTACATTTCCAGCCGAAAAGTATGTATAGCAAGGATGGGCATTTTTGCATTACCATTCAAAGTGCATTACCATTCAATAGTGAATGGTAGTGCAAAATTGGTTTGCATTACCATTCAGTAGGGAATGGGAATGCAAATTTGGTTTGCATTACCATTCAGTAGTGAATGGGAATGAAAATGTGGTTTGCATTACCATTCAGTAGTGAATGGGAATGCAAATGTGGTTCGCATTACCATTCAGTAGTGAATGGGAATGCAAATGTGGCTTGCACTACCATTCAGTAGTGAATGGGAATGCAAATGTGATTTGCACTACCATTCAATAGTGAATGCGAATGCAAAGGTGAATGCATTCCCATTCATTGCATTCCCACTGCAAATGTGATTTGCACTGGACTAGTACTCTATTCGGAAAAGTTGGTCTGAGAGGCATCCTCTTTCATAATAACTAGCGTTTGTTCGTGTTGAGTAAAATTTTTGTAAATTTGTTGAACTGTGTAATTATAACCTCAGAAGTTGAAAGAAATACTTTTACTTACAGGTATAACATAGAACATATGTACATATTACCATGCCGTGTTGGTTTCCCTTTACTTTGCTAAGCCTAATTCCATATTTATAATATCCCATAAACTTCCTTTCCGTTAATAAATAGATTAGCCACTTAATACCTTAACTATGGTCACAGGTTTTAACTGCTATTAAATGATGAATGGTTGTCCAAATTACTCGCACTCATTTTTAATTAATAGTCCAAATCACATTTGCAGTGGGAATGCAATGAATGGGAATGCATTCACCTTTGCATTCGCATTCACTATTGAATGGTAGTGCAAGCCACACTTGCATTCCCATTCACTACTGAATGGTAATGCAAACCAAATTTGCATTCCCATTCCCTACTGAATGGTAATGCAAACCAAATTTGCATTCCCATTCCCTACTGAATGGTAATGCAAATCAATTTTGCACTACCACTCATCATTGATTGGTGGCTGCAAGGCTGAATGCAATCAAAATTGAATGCAGCTTGCCCAACCCTGATGTATAGGTACACCCTTTCGATTTCGTTGAAGGTTTTGTTGAACCAAACGCAAAGCATATGGAAAGTGGCTGATGGCATGGTGCTGGTCGTGGTAAGAAAGCCACTTGAGTAGTGCTGGGACAATCATTTCATTTACAAAATTGCTACCTTCATATGCTTTGCACCATGGCGCACAGTGCTTTGATCGTGGACAGAAATACAAAAATTTGTAGTCTTGGAATTTGGAGTTTTTGATCTCAAAAGAAAGCTTGAACTCCAATTAAGAAGAATTCATAACTTATTTTGTAATTAGACAAATTCTCAGCCCGATACATGCACTCAAAGTATACATTTCACTTACGTGTATGGCATAGAAAAGTGGACTTGGTATAAAATTTGGTATAAAATTTAGCCAGAGCAAGATCTGCTGCTCCTGTTTTAACCTGTTTTCGTAGCTTCATTATCTGCATTTTCATTATCATTATTATCAGATAAAAATTTTAGAGGGAATCGTCTTTCCCTTACTAGAAAACTATACAAACATAGATTTATTGACTCATTTGCTATTATCGTCTGATCCATTAGTTTCATATCGAAGAATTTTTAATGAGTTCTCACCTCAGCATTAAGCAATAAATTGTTGAAAGTGTAGAAACAGACAACAGTATGGAATTCTTCGCAACAGTAATAAGTTCATTTCAGGGATTGCAAATAATCGTTATTTTTTAAATTTTGACTAAAAAAATCATACTGAAGGAGAAATGCTAAACGCAAAAGAAGTACACAGATGTAATCACCATAACGCAGACTATCTCTAGGTGAATTAACTTTTATTTTTTCGATTTTTATAAAAAAATTGATTTTTAATCATTATTTTCTGAGTTTTATTTTCTGCTCCGAAAATAAAAGTTATTTCTTGAGTTTTATTTTTTCCTCAGAAAATAAAAGTGATTTCTTGAGTTTTATTTTTCCATCAGAAAATAAAAGTTATTTTTTGAGTTTTATTTTTCGATCAGAAAATAAAAGTTATTTCTTGAGTTTTATTTTTCCATCAGAAAATAAAAGTTATTTCTTGAGTTTTATTTTTCCATCAGAAAATAAAAGTTATTTTTTGAGTTTTATTTTTCGATCAGAAAATAAAAGTTATTATCTGAGTTTTATCTTTTTGCTCAGCGAATAAAAGTTTCTTCGGTTTAATTTTAGCTGCAGCTATCGATTTTGCAACATTAAAACGTAGGTAAAGTTTATAAATAAAAAAATTAAAAATTTATTTAATTACTTTACTTAATTATAACGCAAAATCTACAATTGCAGCCAAGATTAAACTGAAAAACTTTTATTCTCTGAGCAAAAAATTAAAACTCAGAAAATAACTTTTATTTTCTGATCGAAAGATAAAATTTTAAAAATAACTTTTATTTTCTGAGGGAAAAATAAAACTCAAAAAATAACTCTTATTTTCTGATCGCAAAATAAAACTCAAAAAATAACTTTTATTTTCTGATCGAAAAATAAAACTCAAAAAATAACTTTTATTTTCTGAGGGAAAAATAAAACTCAAAAAATAACTTATTTTCTGATCGAAAAATCAAACTCAAAAAATAAATTTTTTTTTCTGATCGAAAAATAAAACTCAAAAAATAACTTTTATTTTCTGAGGGAAAAATAAAACTCAATAAATAACTTTTATTTTCTGATCGAAAAATCAAACTCAAAAAATAACTTTTTTTTTCTGATGGAAAAATAAAACTCAAGGAATAACTTTTATTTTCTGAGGGAAAAATAAAACTCAATAAATAACTTTTATTTTCTGATGGAAAAATAAAACTCAAGAAATAACTTTTATTGTTAGCAGGAAACAAAACTCAGCAAATAATGATTAAAAATCAACTTTTTGGATATAACTCATAACCGTTACAGTCCCTGGTTCATTTCGTGAGTAAATAAATTCGGAAATTGATACATTATACATACATAATCAATATCCAATTAAGTTAAATTTTTCTTTAATTTACTTAATTATAAGGTCTTTTTTTAACATATGTATTTTGCTATATAATTGTACAAGCCAATCATAAGTATGCTTATATTAGTTTCATATGAAAAAGTAAGCTCATTTTGTATGGAAAAGAACAAACATCTATTGGAAAATAATTGTCTAAAATTAACCAGATCTTTCGGTAGAACAAAGATTAGACATTTTTGAACTAGAATTAAAAAAGCTACAAAACTGCGTACTCAAAAATTTTGTGCAACTTTTAGATAAAATACACCGATGTCTTATTTTACAAAATTAGGCAAAAATAAATTCCTTCAGAAAAATTTTTTCAAAAATTAACATTATTTTATGGAAGGTAAGAGTTGCACTTTGTTAGACTATAATTTCATAAGCTGCAACACTGTGTAGGTACTCAGAATTTTTGCAAAAAAAAAAATAAAATATATGTAGTTATGTTTTTCTTTACCATACAAAAAAGTGAAAAAAAGTTAAAAAAAAAAAACTTAAAAAAACCCGCTTTTTTATAGAACTGTTAACCGGTACAGAGAAACCGATTTCATTTTTTAATTCAGTCCGATGTAATCCTTTAGGTAGTGATTTTCAAGTGACCACTCCTTCTATTTCTGTTCATGGTTTGTATGCGATCGAAGCACTGTGTGGCGTCCCGCCATGTACTTCATATTCAATATAAATACTTTCGATTCCATGCTTTGACCCTGCCACGGCCGCTGCCGCGTTTATTTACGAAGCAAATTTGCAATTCGCATATTTTTAATGTGTCAAAATTAATCACTCACTCTAGCAATTGAAAATGTTTTTTTTTACATACACACATATTTTTATACTCAGCTGTACTAGTACACAGAGTATTATAGTTTTGATTTCATAACGGTGGATTGTAACAGAATGAAATAATCGAGATAGATATGGACTTATATATATCAAAATGATCAGGGTGAAAAGAGAAATCGATTGAGCCATGTCCGTCCGTCCGTCCGTCCGTCCGTACGCACTCTAACTCGCGCAAAAATTGAGATATTTTGATGAAATTTGGAATGCAGGTTGGTATCGAGACTGGCACGGTTGGTATTAAAAATGGGCGAAATCGGACCATGACCGCGCCCACTTTTCCTATATAGAAAATATCGGAAATTTGGTATCTCAGTCACTATTAAAGCTAGAGTGATGAAATATTACCCACGTGTTGAGCTCAGGCCCCAAAGAAGAAATTTTATGAAATTTTGGAAAATGGGCGGTGCCACGCCCACTTATTAAGGGCCAAACATGGAAAGTTTTATATGTCATAACTCAGAAACCGTTGAAGATATATCGATGAAATTTGGTATGCGTGATATATTTACTTAGGCAAATATGTGGACGAAAAATTACCAAAATCGGTTGACGGCCACGCCCACTTTTATATATGGTAACTATAAAGGGACCTAATAAGAACATTTTAAGCAATATCTCTGTCAAATATAAAGATATATCATTGAAATTTTATGGCAGGAGTCCAACTATGGATATAAAACAAAAAACAAAAAAATTTTGGAAAATGGGCATGGCACCGCCTCCTTTTAGAAGCAGGAATATACGATATTTCTGAGCCCATAACTGGCCAAATAATTGAGATATTATGACGAAAATTGGTTTATATACTTCTATAACTTGTGTTAATAGACACGCAAAAATTTATTGAAATCGGTTTATGACCACGCCTACTTTTTAACAAAGATATTTCTGGAACACTCTTTGGGAATTTGTAACGTGACATCTTTGTAACTAGAAGTCATAAAGGAATGAAATTTTGCACAAAGAATAATATTCATATGCCTAGTTGGATGGCTGATAAAAATTTTGAAAATGGGCGTGGCTACGCCCACTTTATCTAGCACTCCCTTTATATAAAATACACCGTGTTTCCATCAAACGCAAACAAACAATGAAAGCATACAGCTGAGTATCTAATGTTCGATTCCACTCGAACTTAGGCTTCCTTACTTGTTTGTTTATCCATTTAACTACAAAGGCACTAAGAAATTGTTCGGTTTATATTACATCTGGTAATTTTACTTACGGGTCGTCTTTAATTTTTTTTTATTGACATACTCCTTATACTCTTATGTAAATACATATTTTGTATTATTTGTATTTCTAAACGTTAAGAGTTTTCACTTCTCTTTCTCTCTATCACTATGCGCTTCTTTCAAGCTGGTGTCTATCTTTTCAAATTTTTTGCTTTATTTCATTTTATTTGCTTGCCATATTTGACAAATGCCTATTATTGGCACGATATTTAGCTTTTAATAATGTTTATTTATCATTAAAAGTATCACAGTCGTTAAGTTTTTTCTGCTTTTGGCAGTAATACATACAAATGTAAGTAAGTTTTTCACCAGCATTTCCAATGCATACTTTTGTGCGTTTATTATGTTTAGTAAATGCTTACATTTGGGCTGATTTATGGACAATAAGCTTGATTTAATTGGTATACAATATTCTGCAATGGTAAATTTAACTAAAAACATGCTCGAACAAAATTTTTTTATATAAAGAATAAAGAACAACGAATGTAACGCCTCAAAATATGCAACAAATCCAAAAAAAAAAATTCTGTACTCACAAAATCATAACTTTTTTCATACATAAATCTAAACTTGCCTTAAAATTCTTGAAAATCGCGCGGTTTTTGGAGTAGCCCCACTCAGTTTTTATACTCAGCTGTACTAGTACACAGAGTATTATAGTTTTAATCACATAACGGTGGATTGTAACACCATAAAATAATCGAGATAGATATTGACTTATATATATCAAATTGATCAGGGTGAAAAAAGAAATCGATTGAGCCATGTCCGTCCGTCTGTCTGTCTGTACGCACGATAACTCGCGCAAAAATTGAAATATTTTGATGAAATTTGGAATGCAAGTTGGTATCAAGACTGGAACGGATGGTATTGAAAATGGGCGAAATCGGACCATGACCACGCCCACTTCCCCTATATAGTAAAAATCGGAAATTTTGTATCTCAGTCACTAATAGAGCTAGAGTGATAAAATTTCACCCACGTGTGGAGCTCAGGCCCTTATGAAGAAATTTGGTGAGATTTTGAAAAAATTGGCGGTGCCACGCCCACTTATTAAGGGCCAAACATTGAAAGTTTTATATGTCATAACTCAGAAACCGTTGAAGATATATCGATGAAATTTGGTAGGCGTGATATACTTACTTAGGCAAATGTTTGGACGAAAAATTGCCAAAATCGGTTAACGACCACGCCCACTTTTATATATGGGTATTATAAAGTGACCTAATAAAAACATTTTAAGCGATATCTCTGTCAAATATAAAGGTATATCATTGAAATTTTATGGCAGGAGTCCAACTGCGGATATAAAACGAAAAGCACAAAAAAATTTGGAAAATGGGCGTGGCACCGCCTCTTTTTAGAAGCATGAATATACGAGATTTCTGAGCCCATAACTCGACAAATAATTTAAATATAATGACGAAACTTGGTGTGTACACTTTTATTCGTTGTGGTAATATATGTTCAAAATTTTAGCGAAATGGGTTGGCGACCACGCCCACTTTTATATATGGGAACTATAAAGGGGCCTAATAAAAATATTTTAAGCGATATCTTTGTCAAATATAAAGATAATTCATTCAAATTTTGTGGCATGAGTTCCACAATAGACCGGAAACAAAAAATAGGAAAATTTGGATAATGGGCGTGGCACCGCCTCTTCTTAGACAAAGGAATCTACGAGATTTCGGAGCCCATAACTCGACAAATAATTGAGATATTATGATGAAACTTGGTTTATACACTTTTATAACTTGTGCTAATAGACACGCAAAAATTTATTTAAATCGGTTTATGACCACGCCTACTTTTTAACAAAGATATTTCTGGAACACCCTTAGGAAATTTGTGACGTGACATCTTTGTAATTAGAAGTCATAAAGGAATGAAATTTTGCACAAAGAATAATATTCATATGCTTAGTTGGATGGCTGATAAAAATTTTGAAAATGGGCGTGGCTACGTCCACTTTATGCAGCACTCGCTTTATATAAAATACACCGTGTTTTCATCAAACGCAAACAAACAATGAAAGAATACAGCTGAGTATCTAATGTTCGATTCCACTCGAACTTAGGCTTCCTTACTTGTTTGTTTATCCATTTACCTACAAAGGCACTAAGAAATTGTTCGGTTTATATTACATCTGGTAATTTTACTTACTGGTCGTCTTTAATTTTTTTTTATTGACATACTCCTTATACTCTTATGTAAATACATATTTTGTATTATTTGTATTTCTAAACGTTAAGAGTTTTCACTTCTCTTTCTCTCTATCACTATGCGCTTCTTTCAAGCTGGTGTCTATCTTTTCAAATTTTTTGCTTTATTTCATTTTATTTGCTTGCCATATTTGACAAATGCCTATTATTGGCACGATATTTAGCTTTTAATAATGTTTATTTATCATTAAAAGTATCACAGCCGTTAAGTTTTTTCTGCTTTTGGCAGTAATACATACAAATGTAAGTAAGTTTTTCACCAGCATTTCCAATGCATACTTTTGTGCGTTTATTATGTTTAGTAAATGCTTACATTTGGGCTGATTTATGGACAATAAGCTTGATTTAATTGGTATACAATATTCTGCAATGGTAAATTTAACTAAAAACATGCTCGAACTAAATTTTTTTATATAAACAATAAAGAACAACGAATGTAAGCCTCAAAATATGCAACAAATCCAAAAAAAAAAAACTTCTGTACTCACAAAATCATAACTTTTTTCATACATAAATCTAAACTTGCCTTGAAATTCTTGAAAATCGCACGGTTTTTGGAGTAGCCCCACTCAGTTTTTGTAATATTGATTTTGTTTTTAATTAACTTACTCTACGACACCTTATTTTCATATTCCAGTGCCGGAGGGAGCATCCAAAGAACAAAAAAATGCATCTAATGTGTATTCATATAAAATTTGTTGCATATTTCATGGCGTAATTTGTGATTATTATATCCTGTGGTCTTTTGCGTTATTGGTACAAAGATTTTGTCTGAGGAGACCCCTAGTGAAATTTTATGGCGAATAATTTTCTAGAACATTTTAACCCTCTATCTGCATTGTTAATTGATGTTTTCTACATGTGTTCCCAAACAGGGGTTAAAAACAGCCATTTGCGTGGGCGTTAGAGGGTTAAAGTCTACCGTAAAAAAATTCCTCATTAAATTCTGTAGAAGAAGTCCGAGCTCAAAAACTCTATTTGAGGTCATTTTTATACCTTTCATGAGAATGAAATGGTATTATAACTTAGTGCCAAAAAATTTTTGTCGAAAGTACCAGAAGGAAGTGTGGGGGACCTACCAAAATATATACCGATATGATCAGAATCACGAGCTGAGTCGATTAAGCCATGTCCGTCTGTCCGTCCGTCCGTCTGTGTGAACGCAAACTAGTCCCTCAGTTTTTGAGATATCTGAATGAAATTCGGAATACAGTTATCTTGTTATATGCAGTTGATCATTTGTCGGAACCGGCCGAATCGGACCACTATAACATATAGAAAACAACCGATAATTCAGATATACATGAAGTTTTTTTTATGTAATTTGTGCATAACTTCCCCATTTAAACAGCGAAGGACATGAAACTTTGAAGTAGACGTACCAATTTTGGCCCAAACAAGGTTACAGAAAATTGTTAAGATCGGACCACTATAACATATAGTTCCACAACATCCGATTATTCAGATATACACATTTTGGTGTATAACTCCTCCATTTTAACAGCTAACGGCGTGAAATTTTGAAGTATTTGTACCCATATTGGCCAAAACGGGGCTACCAAAAATTGTCAACATCGGACAACTATAACATATAGCTCCCATACAACCGATTGTTCAGATATAGACATTTTGGTGTATAACTCCTCCATTTAAATAGCCAAGACACCATTTTTTCTAATAAATCTTTCCATAAATAACCCACAGAATTAAAATTATAAATTAAACTTAATCAGGCTGTATACATACATAGGTAACTTTTCATTTCCCCACTCATGAAAGGTATGAAGTCTTCGGTACGGCCGAAGATAGCCGCGCTTTTACTTGTTTATAAGATAAATTCGATAAAGTAATTGCACCTCCAGCTAAAACCATACATTTTTAACCCCCTCTAAAAAAAACTCAGAACTTAGATCGCAAAGTTGGTCTTGGAGACATCCTCTTCATAATCAATAGCGTTTGTTCGTGTTGAGTAAAATTGTTGTAAATTTGTTGGACTGTGTAATTATAGATGAATGAAAACAACAATGATTAAATCTGTTTACATATACGTGCATATATTTATATGATATCCTTTAAATAACAATTTATGACTGCAAGCGGATAAAAAGTCCTCAAATCTGCGTTTAATCTTTTGTTTAATTTTAGCACATTAAGTCTACATACATACATATGTAGCGCACACCTTAACTTATTTAACAATTCATGCGCACACATATCTATGTGTGTTCGTGTGCATATGTGCATGAAATCTAGATTAATTTTCTTCATATTCAAAAAATAACAACAACGCCAATAGAAAACTTATAGGAAACCGGAAAACCGCAATTTTGGCGTGTACCGATCGTTGTTTGTGGGCATACATGGCGTATACGTAATCTAAGAGTAGATTAAGTACCTAAATAGTACTGAAACAGAAGCGACAAACAGGTGTGAAAGCAATACCAAGAGGTGTTTTCTTGAGTGCAAATGTGTGTGTTTGTTTGTTTGTTTGTTTGCCGGAAGTACAATGTGTGTGCAGCAAGGCAGCTGTGTGTTTGTTGTTGGCTTGGCTCGACTGTTGCCTTAGCAAATAAGTAAATCGTTTAGTTTGCAATATTCATTGCTTCGTTGCTGCAGAATTAGCCACGTGCATAAAACATACTTACAATGAAAATAAATAACAGCTACATATAAGCAAGCGCACAAGTAATCAACAACAACAACAACTAAGAAGCTTTTTACTTTTTTGCTTGTTCTCGTACTCAACTTTAGATTAGTTCCTGCGCTCGAGCCTCTTCTATTACTGTGCGTTGCTACTACTGCCGCCAACAAAATACAGTTTCCTGCCGCATTTCCGCACTTTTCAAACTCACTTTTTACACCTTAAGATTCTAGTTTTCCATATATGTATGTACACCCCAGTGCAAAAATGCGTTATATTATTTTCTAGCGCAAAAACGAACTTTCGTACAAACAAAAGACGCGAAAACTCGAAGCGCAAAAACATGCCGACAAAACTTTTTAGTTCGTTTTTTTCCCTAAGATAAAAGGGCAAAAGCGAACTAAAAAGTTTTGTCAGCATGTTTTTGCGCTTCGAGTTTTCGCATCTATTGTTTGTACGAAAGTTCGTTTTTGCACTAGAAAATAATATAACGCATTTTTGCACTGGAGTATACATATGTAAGTAGATATACATATGTATGTATGTGCGTACATTAGGTTGTGGCGATTTTTATAGAGGAAAATTTGCGATCACTCTCATTTTTCTGAGTAGAAAATGGGAGTGCCACATAATCCCCAAAAAATAAAATCCCCAACACACAAAATCCTCACAAAAAAATCCCCAAAATACATAATCCCCACAATCAAAATCCTCTAAATCAAAATCCCCAAACACGAAATCCCCACATTTTTTTAGGGGATAGCGTCACAAAATCTCCAAAAGATTACTAAATAAACAACATTGAAGATCATATTTAAAAAAACGCATGCCGAGTCTTATCTGAGCTCTGATACGTAATAACATATATCTATTATATAAAAATGAATGTGTGTGTGTGTGTGTGTGTGTGTGTGTGTGTGTGTGTGTTATTTATAGACTCCCAAAGTAATCAACCGATCTTTATGAAATTTTCACAGTAGATTCATATGGTATATGGGCTGGTGATAGGGTATACAGACTTTCCGAAAAGTGGGAACTTCCCGGAATATAGGCCCAAATGTGGACCCAGAGTGACCCAGCAAGTCTTTGAGCAATATTGGTATCAAATGAAAGGTGCTGAGCAGGCCTTCAACATAGAGTTATTTTCATTGCGATGCCTAGGCCGGGCCCCGAGATATGGGTCAAAACGTGGACCCGGATGACCCCTGAATATTTCCGAGCAATATTGGTATCAAATGAAAGGTGCTGAGCAGGCCTTCAACATAGAGTTATTGTCATTGCGATGCCTAGGCCGGGTCCCGAGATATGGGTCAATACGTGGACCCGGATGACCCCTGAATATTTCCGAGCTATATTTTTTAGCAAATGAAATGTGTCGAGCAGGGCTTCAACATACAGATATTTTCATTGTTATTTTTTAAGTCGGTTTCTCAGAGATGGTTCAAGTAGTGGGCCCGGATGGTGATGAATGGTCCCGATAAAAGTAAAGGTAAAGGTAAAGGTAAAGGTAAAGGTAAAGGTAAAGGTAAAGGTAAAGGTAAAGGTAAAGGTAAAGGTAAAGGTAAAGGTAAAGGTAAAGGTAAAGGTAAAGGTAAAGGTAAAGGTAAAGGTAAAGGTAAAGTTAAAGGTAAAGGTAAAGGTAATGGTAAAGGTAAAGGTAATGGTAAAGGTAAAGGTAAAGGTAAAGGTAAAGGTAAAGGTAAAGGTAAAGGTAAATGTAAAGGTAAAGTTAAAGGTAAAGGTAAAGGTAAAGGTAAAGGTAAAGGTAAAGGTAAAGGTAAAGGTAAAGGTAAAGGTAAAGGTAAAGGTAAAGGTAAAGGTAAAGGTAAAGGTAAAGGTAAAGGTAAAGGTAAAGGTAAAGGTAAAGGAAAGGTAAAGGTAAAGGTAAAGGTAAAGGTAAAGGTAAAGGTAAAGGTAATGGTAAAGGTAATGGTAAAGGTAAAGGTAAAGGTAAAGGTAAAGGTAAAGGTAAAGGTAAAGGTAAAGGTAAAGGTAAAGGTAAAGGTAAAGGTAAAGGTAAAGGTAAAGGTAAAGGTAAAGGTAAAGGTAAAGGTAAAGGTAAAGGTAAAGGTAAAGGTAAAGGTAAAGGTAAAGGTAAAGGTAAAGGTAAAGGTAAAGGTAAAGGCAAAGGTAAAGGTAAAGGTAAGGGTA
The DNA here is from genome assembly GCA_960531455.1 of Urophora cardui. NCBI lineage: Eukaryota > Metazoa > Arthropoda > Insecta > Diptera > Tephritidae > Urophora > Urophora cardui. The sequence continues at coordinate 24,060,200 of OY482671.1, read as the reverse complement.
AAGGTAAAGGTAAAGGTAAAGGTAAAGGTAAAGGTAAAGGTAAAGGTAAAGGTAAAGGTAAAGGTAAAGGTAAAGGTAAAGGTAAAGGTAAAGGTAAAGGTAAAGGTAAAGGTAAAGGTAAAGGTAAAGGTAAAGGTAAAGGTAAAGGTAAAGGTAAAGGTAAAGGTAAAGGTAAAGGTAAAGGTAAAGGTAAAGGTAAAGGTAAAGGTAAAGGTAAAGGTAAAGGTAAAGGTAAAGGTAAAGGTAAAGGTAAAGGTAAAGGTAAAGGTAAAGGTAAAGGTAAAGGTAAAGGTAAAGGTAAAGGTAAAACTAAATGAAAAAGAAAGAGAAAGGGAAATGTAGAGGGAAACCCTCATTATAACATACACATTTTTTCGTCGCTGCGAAGCGGGACGGGTATCTGCTAGTACATATATAAAAATCAAGCCTATTTCTTTGTCGCCGGCTTTCGCCTAAACGCCTGGAGGGATTTTGACCAAATTTACACACGAGCTGAGTACCTTACCTTGTTTATATGCATAATTTTTTCAAATACGGAAGTCGGTCCCCGAGATATAGGTCGAAAGGTCAAAACGTGGACCCGGCTTTCCCCTGAATATTTTTCGATGGTATTGGTATCAAATGAAAGGTATTAAGCAGAGAATGTAGACAGAATAGCACTCATTGTGATTCCTACGTCGGGTCTCCAGATATGGTCAAAACGTGGACCCAGATGACCCTCGAATGTTTCTGAGCGATATTGGTATCAAATGAAAAGTCTTGATGAGGATTTCAACATAGAATTATTTTATTTGTGATGTCTAGGACGGGTCTCCAAATATGGGTCAAAACGTGGATCCGGATGGATGACCCCGGAAAATTTCTCAGCGATATTGGTATCAACTGAAGGGTGTTGAGCAGGGATTTTAGATAGAAATAAACTCATTACGATTCCTAGGTTGGGTCCCAATGTGTGGGTCAACACGGGGAGCCGGATAACACCGCGGAGTATTTCTCAGGGATATTGGTACCAAATGAAAAGTGCTTAGCAGGGCCTTTACACAGAGACGAACTCATTATGATTCCTAGCTCAGGTCCCCAGATGTGGGTCAAAACGTGGACCCGGATGGCCCCGGGAAATTTATCAGCGATATTGGTATCAATTGAAAGGTTGAGCAGGGCTTTTACATAGAGATGAACTCATTATGATTCCTAGGTTAGGTCCCCAGATGTGGGTCAAAATGTGGATCCGGATGGCCCCAGATAATTTCTCAGCGACATTGTTATTTAATCACGGCGCATGACGATTCCTAGGTGGGGTCCCAAGGTATGGGTCAATATGTGGACCCGGATAAAATCGGGATATATCTTAGGGATATTGGTACCAAATGAAAGGTGTTGAGCGGAATCTCATGTAGTATGAGTATGTTATGCTAAACCCAGTTCCCTAGGGAAAGGGGAAGAGTAATGAGACTGGGAAAGGCAAAGGCAAAGGGACGGAAAAGGAGAGGGAGAATATAATAATAATGGAATGAAGAGGATGAGGAGAGAGACAGTAAGACAGGGAATTAGAGAAGGAGTAAGAGGGGGGAATAAAAAGAAGAAAGACTGAAAAGGAGAGGTAAGAGAGAGCGGTAGAGAAAGGGAAGCGGAAATTTGATAGGAAAGGAAATAGGAAACGGAAATGAAAGGAAAGATAAATGGAAAGGAAAAGGGAAAGAGAAAGCGAATAGTAGAGGGAAAGGGAGTTGGAGACTAATACGAAGAAAAATGGGATAGGAAAATGAAGAGGGCAAAGTTTTGAAAATATCAATTTTTTCCTTCACTTTTTTAAACTTATCTGACTTTTGCTGAGCCCGAGGTAATTTCGGTCTCTAGATACTTCCAACTTATTTTAAAGTGTGCCATTTTTCGCTTCAAGTGCCTATAATAGGAAGTGGGCCAGAGCAAAGCATGGCCGGGTACAGCTAGTCTATTATATAAAAATGAATTTGTGTGTGTCTGTGTGTGTGTGTGTGTGTGTTATTTATGGACTCCCAAAGTAATCAACCGATCTTTATGAAATTTTCACAGTAGATTCATATGGTATATGCGCTGGTGATAGGGTACACAGCCTTTCGGAAAAGTGGGAACTTCCCGGAATATAGGCCCAAATGTGGACCCAGAGTGACCCAGCACGTCTATGAGCAGTATTGGCATCAAATGAAAGGTGCTGAGCAGGCCTTCAACATAGAGTTATTTTGATTCCGATGCCTAGGCGGGGTCCCGAGAAATGGGTCAAAACGTGAACCCGGATGACCCCTGAATATTTCCGAGCGATATGGTAGCAAAGGAAAGCTGTTGAGGAGGACTTCAACAAAAAGCTCTTTAAATAGGTATTCCTATTCTGCTTTACAAGATATGGGTCAAAGCATGGACCGGGATGACCCTTGAATGCTTCCGAGCGATATTGGTAGCAAATGAAAGGCGTTGAGCAGGGCTTCAACCTATAGCTTTCCCAGAAATGGCTCAAATAGTGGGCCCAGATGGTGATGGATGGTAAAGGTAAAGGTTAAGGTAAAGGTAAAGGTAAAGGTAAAGGTAAAGGTAAAGGTAAAGGTAAAGGTAAAGGTAAAGGTAAAGGTAAAGGTAAAGGTAAAGGTAAAGGTAAAGGTAAAGGTAAAGGTAAAGGTAAAGGTAAAGGTAAAGGTAAAGGTAAAGGTAAAGGTAAAGGTAAAGGTAAAGGTAAAGGTAAAGGTAAAGGTAAAGGTAAAGGTAAAGGGAAATGAAAGATAAAGGGAAATGTAGAGGGAAACCCTCATTATAACATACACATTTTTTCGTCGCTGCGAAGCGGGACGGGTATCTGCTAGTATACATATAAAATATGTATATCCCTGCAAAAATGCGGAGAACTCCAATCGCTAATCCATGGAGTGCTCGCTATAGACCAACCGAGTACTCCATAACTTGCCACATTTCATACAAAAAAATGGGTACGCTTCGATATAATGCGCCCTACGGGGTATCTAAGAGATTCCATATTTTATAAAAAATATGTTCATCTAAATAAATGAAATGAATAAATAAAGGCGAAGGCCGCCTACGCTGAAGGGTGTACTACGCAGAAGGACATCACCGTGGCGAATTTCACACATCATTAATCACATTATTTCGATATTTTTTTTTCGACATTTTTTTCCACATTTTAACTTTTCGAAATTTTTTGGGCATTTTTGTCGACATTTCATATCCAACTCTATGTAAATATGTAATCATAAGTTATTGAGATGAATTTATTAATAAACATTTGTGAAATCATCACGTATACAATTTCTTGCGATTTTCAATTTGAGAAATAATGTCCAATGCAGAATTCTCATATCGCCGCGATTTCTAACCTAATTTTAATTTATTTCACACAGAATATGAGGATTTTGATTTTGGGGATAATGTGGCAAACCCGTAGAAAATCATTCCATGACATTTGTTTAAAATTAATTTTGATATTCCGGAATTTGGTTTTTTATGGACCAAGACGAATTTTTAAAAATCAAAAATGGACAAAAATCGAAAAAAAATTAGCCAGGCTACTATGCACATCAAATTTAACTAAAATTTTATGCTGAATCCAAATCTGAAATCAGAACTAAAATAAGATGAGTCGTTTTCGAGATACATACATACATATATGTAGCCCGATTGCGGGTTTTGGTTGTTGAATGCTCAAACTCATGTATTTTCGCAATTATCTCTTGACATATGAAATTTATCTTAAAATTTCTTGCAAATTACTTAAAGATAAATTAATTCAATATAGTACCTAACAATATTTTAAAATTATAATTTAACTTCCAGCATAGAAGAACTAGAATGCTCTCTTGTTTCTTTAGCCCAAAATCATGCCATGGGATCTCTATGTTATAGTCAAGCGATATCGATGATTTTCGCTGATAGCAGTTTGTATACAATAAATGCTCCAAATAAAAAAATTTCAGAATTTTAACCGCAAAAATTTAAGATTTACATATGCCCCAAAACGTAGACTTATGATGTTGGAAATTTGTTTTTTAGCTTAGAAAATCGCACCGGCCTAATGTATGTATGTGTGTGTCTGTCTACTTTACACCAAGAACCTGTTGTTTTATGTTCTGCATGGTTTTTGGCATGTGTTTTCGTTTTTCGTTTTTCTTTTTTTTTTTGCTTTTTTGCTTTTCTTTAGCTTTTTCTGGCTCACTTGTGTTTGTTTTTGTTTTTTTTGTTTTTTTTTTTAATTTTCTTACTTTTTCGTCTCATAAAATATTGAAAAAGCCACAAAAACTTTGCCAATCCAGTCGAGCGTATATACAGCGCTCACCTTGCGCTCGCTTTCAATGCGCCTTACTTACCTCACTTACCTCGGTTGCCACTGGCGATACCCATTACTGTAGCCAAGTACTTAGTTGTGTGTGTGCAGCATATGGATTGTGGCTCACCTCCCCAGTTGGAAAGGTGGTCATGCATGACCTTGCGGACGCATGAAAAGATGTACGAAAAATTTACATTATAGTATGTATTCCAAAAAAAACTATGATTTCATCTAAAATCTATGTTGTGTGGCTGCCAACTTATAGGAAATCGGATACACTCTAGAATGCAACCCAAGGTAAGCGAAGAGGTCAGTCATCGGCTCTCAGCTATACCTTCCAACTTATAGAATATCGGATACATTCCAGAATGCAACCCTAGGTAAGCGAAGATGTCAGTCATCGGCTCTCAGCTATACCTTCCAACTTATAGGAAATCGGATACATTCCAGAATGCAATCCAAGGTAAGCGAAGGGGTCAGTCATCGGCTCTCAGCTATACTTTCCAACTTATAGGAAATCGGATACATACCAGAATGCAACCCAAGGTAAGCGAAGAGGTCAGTCATCGGCTCTCAGCTATAATATTGAATCTAGCAAAAAAAAAAACAATTAGGAGAATCAGGTTTTCTCTAGTTTTGCTTTTTTAAAATGACGACAACAATTCACAGAGTCTATTTTAACAAACGGACGCATAAAAGCGGCACTAAAGATCAATATAATGTTGAATATCCCACATGGGTGAAGCAGTGAAGGGGAAGATGGTGCGACAATGAGAGAAGCAGAGGAGAACAAGCTGAAGTGAAGTTACATATTTCTAGTTGGAAATCGGATGGAGAGAGAATGAAGAGAAAAATGCAAAAAAAAAGTATTTTTTTTTATTTTTAAGTGAGAAAATAAACCGACACCGAGATCACGGCAAGAGCGACTCTCATCCAAACATTCCTTTTTGCCTTACCTTGGCAGGGAAAAGTGGATGCATGACTTCCCTAGGACATCACAATGAAAAAAATCATGCATTCTGGAATGTATAGATCCTATGGCCTTTATATCCATTTATAGATGACCATACATTACCTTTTCCAACTGGGTCCTTTCTTGTTCGTTGTGGTCGTTTGGCACGTCGTCGACACGCCTAATTGACAGCTTATTTGTAATCGGTTAAAGAAACATCAAAAAAAATAAAAATAAGTAAATAAATAAAAAACCAACAAGTTAAACAATTTTAAAACAAACTCAATCAGTAAACTTTCTAAGAAATGTGTGAAAAATTAACAAGATTTTGTCTTCGGTGAATTGAAAGCAATTACAAAGTGTGTTGTTAAGTGAGTTTGCGTGTTTGAAGTGTGTTGAAAATATCTTGAATTTTTAATTTCTTTGTAATAAAAGTAATCGAGCCACATGAGGGCGGTATTGTGTAGATTAATGTTTGTTAGAGAGATGTATGTATGCAGCTACATTAGACCGTATCGCAAAAAAAGAAGTTCGCCATACGCCCCACCTAATACGAGTATAGACGGCTGATTAAAAGATCGCCCTATTTCAGAATTTGTTTCAATAACGTCCTATTTCACAAAATTATTCAAAAACGCCCTATTTCAGAAAAATATATACCCCATCCCACCACACTGTACCTCATTAGATCCCTACAACCTCATACCAGCCCAGCAGTATGTCAGTTTCAAAACTCGACGATTGTTACCAATACCCAACTGTTTGCTCCCCACTGTACACTTTGCAGCCACATTTTTTCTAGATGCAATGAGCTGAAGGAGCTTTTGATATATGTATGTCTGTTTGTATGCACATATGTATACCATAATTGAAGCGTTCAATGATTCAAGCATACGGCAAGCGGCCAAATCACACACATAAGTATACGAAATCATAAAGAAATTCAAATAAAAGATCAAACAAACGATTTTAATTGTACACTTGAAGTGCGTTAAAGCTTGGCGCAAAAAGAACAAGTTGAATACTTCGATTTTCTTCTTTTTGTTAAAGAAAAATAATGCCAAGTGTACTTGCCGCATTCACGGACTGTTGAGTTTTTGTTGTTGCTTTATTATTGTAGCAGTGGGCGGCGATTAAATAAAGCTTTTTGATCAATAAAAAGAAATCAAAGTGTAAAAATATTTTCTGTTTTTATTTCTTTTATACCTACATTTTAATGTAATATCGAAGAGCATTTCATAGAAATTTGTTCACATAATACCTGTGTTCAATAACAAAAAATTGTTACGAATTTTTCATAAAAAGTGTCATTTTCATATGGAGAATTGCCATTTTTTACCAAAAATTCGTAAAAATTTTTTGTTATTGAACAGAGCTAATATTCTTTTGGCCGTCTCGCCTTATAGGGGACCAAAAACAAAGTCCACCGTTAAACCCGCATATGATGCCTTTTTGGAAAACATTTCCGGAATTTTTTTTTATTTTTCCTTGTAGAACACTTTTCTAAAACATTTTAACTCTATAATACCACCACTAAACGCTTATTTTGACCTTTTCCTCAGAAAGTCTGAAAAGTTAGTATTTTTAAGGTCGGCGATACGGTTTAAATAATATGCTTATGTACGCTGCTCACTTTTACTACACCCATGTTAGCAATTTTATTTTGAAGAGCAGTGGGAGAGGGATAGTTTCCACAGCAAAGCACGGTGGGTATTTGCTAGAACTTTTTAAAGACCTTAAGAGACCTTTACTACTCATTACTGGTTCGAACATTTTAGGTCGATCCGACTTCATTATGAAAGGAATGCCCTTTGACTAGTACTTAAAGATGGAAAACTATCGACAGTCTCGATGGTATATCTTAAATTGACACTATCGACGCTATTGATGCTGCCGTTTTTAGTTCAAAATCTGTCGTTTTTAAGTCAAAGCTATCGATAGTAGCAAAACCATCGAATGCACTTGTAACTATCGATAGTTTTTTCTTTTGTTATTGTGCACTAATCTTCTTTTTACAAGTTGGCCAAATAGAAAGCCGCGAGGCTGTGACATTGAATGAGTTTTAGATAAACTAAAATGGCTCAAGAATGTGGTAAGCATTATAAAGTAATTCCATTTATCTATATGCATTGACAATCTGTCGATGCTATCGATAGTGGTCAGCATATAATATCGATACTATCGAGTGGCGGCACTATCGATAGCTTTCCAACTCTATTGACCAGCACGAATCGTTGGTATCTACACAGTAAAAAATGATAGTTTATTTCTAATATCATTTGGTACTTCATTTAACCCTAGATAGATAACGCTATTTTATACCCCTGCAAAGGTAAACATACGTCATAATGACGTATCTTCATTTAATGGCTTTTAAGGAGGTGAAAAATATAAAACTTATTTGTTTTTTGACTGAGATAATTTATTTCATTTATTTCCAGTCCTATATGGAACATTTAAACATAAAATTAAAGATAATATGAGATTAATAAAGAAATTCATTTTTTTTTTGACAAAAAGCTACAAAAATTAAACAGCCTTCACAAAAAGGTGCAAATTTCATTTTTAATTCTAAATTCATAGAGGTTTTTTTGTTTACTTAACAAAACAACCCTTTAAATAATATTTTAAAACAAAAAAAATAAAATCAAGCAAGATTATATGCATGTGTTACAAACTTGGTTTTGGTGTTGTCCACACAGAGGTGTGTTACACTTGAAACATTATTTTTTTGACATGCTTCTTATTTTAGAAGGACAGCACCAACAGTATTTTATTTTCTGGGAAGAGCCTGATTTCTACTGCCTTCGAGATCATTGCTGGTGTTATTTTTTGTCGTCTTCTTGGGTATCACTAACTCCATCTGAATTTTGTAGGGCAACTTGTATGGTGTTGCGCAAAGTTCTTTGCAAAGAAGATATTTTAAGTCTTGTTTTCATCCGTAGATTTGTTAACAAATTAAAACTAAAAAAAAAAAAACAAAAACAACATATTAATCTAATAAATTGAAACACAAAAGTGATAAAAAATTCATGCAATGGAAAATCCAAAATGTCACACTAAAGATAAAGCTACGTCGTTTTGACGTACGTTGTGATCATAACTCAGATAAAAAAAAACTTATGGCAAAAAATCGAGCACCAGCAATGACCTACAACCACCGACTGAGAAAACTGAGCGTATGAAATTGCTTCGGAAATAAATGAAAGTTTGAGAGAGTAAAAATAAAAATGAATACGTCATTTCGACGTGGTTTATCTAATTAGGGTTAACCACTCTTGGAATTAAATTTGAAGTTTAATGCCAAAAAGTCTTATTTTGAAACTATGAGAAGTTTTAAAATTTTATTTAATCTCAAATAGATTAAAAATAAATTCTTGAAAACCATTAAAATTTTCTTTCGAGAGGTTTAATTCTTAAAGCATAGTACTGAGTTCGAGCTTCACCTGAAACTGCTGTCAAAACCCATACAAAAAAAAAAACAAAAAAACTTGTCGTGAAACATGCGTGAAATTTCACAGATATTTCACGACAAAGTTGTACTGAGTTCCTGCCGTGAAAACGTTGCGCAACATGCTGGCAATATCATGCCAGCAACATTTTTTCACGCCAATTTAAATAGACAATGCCATTTACTTTTGAGTGAAAAGTGACATTTGTTGAAATTGGCATTTTTATTTTGTATAAAATTTTTTAATTGGCCAAAATTTGATAGTTGGTTCTGAGGTGATGCTCCAAATATTTTCTTTTTACATTTGCTTAGTTTTCGTTTTGGCATTTATTCTCATTTGACAAAAAATGTTTCTTGCAACATTTCACGGCAAATTAAATGCATGTTGCTGGCGAAATTTCACGGCTGTGAACTTAGTACTAGGATTTATAGTTTAAAAACAAATCCTGAAAAGTATAAAAAACTTTCTCTTTCTCAATTATATTACTACCAAAATATTTTTTGGGTTGAAATCAAAACCGAAAAAAGTATTGGAAAAAAATGATCAGAAAAAAAGCCAAAATAAATCAAACAAAATGTTTCTTAAAGTGCAATGCGAAGAAGAAATTAAATCTTTCTAAAATAAATGGCCCGCAAATCGAATTTTTCACGCCTGATGAAATAATTATATCAAGTAAGTAATACAGGAGATTAATTAAATATTGTGAGGTTAAATTTTTCATTATTTATTAAGTCATAAGGCAGTTGAGGGTCTCTCTTTCAGTATCACTGCAAGAACTGCGACGGTGCCGACATTTTGTTGCACATCTCCAAAATAATGTTGAAAATGTTTGCAATATCTACGTGTGTACCCACCGAAAAATCTGAGCCTTATTTAAGAATTAAAACAGCAGATTTAAAGGCTTACGAAATAAGGCCTGAAAATTATAAGGGTAGCAAATTTTGTATGGCGTAAAGCTTAAAATAAGGCTGATTTTCCTGTGTTGTTGTCATCAGCCCATAAGGAGTACTCTCTCTCTGAGAGCACACCTTATTCCAAAGGCGTATACGCCATGCGAAATAAGGCCTAGATAAGTATTAGAGAGTTGGGAGCAGATAGAGTGAGTGCATAACAGAAGCAGAGCTGTCAGCGTACTTATTTTTTAGACCTGATTTGTCAACAATAAGCAAAACTTTTTTGCCGGGTATATACATATATATAAAAGGTACTTTAGTGTCTGGTGCTTACGACAACTTAGGGGCAAATGCTTGTTTTGGATATTTAGGTAAATAAACAATATTAACGTTATTCAATTTCACATTAATCTTTGGGATATGGGGTTATTTGCGGGATTGTTAACTTGTTGAGTAGTGTATCAACTGATAAACTTATGTGGGTTTATTTTTAAATCCCAAAAAGTATAGAATTTATTCCAATTTCGGATAGATCTTACACCATTTCAACCATTTTTATTACCAAAAAATATTCTAGAAATATTGGATTGATTTAATTCCAAGCAAATATTAACTTTATACAACTTATTGATAGATCCTATGCTATTTCGTGGCCTTTAAAAGCCAGAAATATTTTAAAATTAATTCAATTTTGGTTTTGGCTTAATTACAAACGAAGTATTAATTTATGTCTCTCATTATTCTCTTATTTTTTTTTAAACCAAATGATTTTCATTTTTTACTTTTTGGCATTGTTATATACATATGTATAAATACCAAAATGGAATTAAAATTAAACAAAATTTTTTTACTGTGTATATAACTAAAAACGTACTCTTTTAATATCTGTACCTAATAAAGCTAATGCTAAGACATGGCAACGCGCTGCTCTTAGACATATGTATGTACCTATGTATGTACTAGTGCTGGAAGCGATATCGATATAATATCGATTCATCTATGTTTTTGAACTTTTTCGATATATCGATATTTTTTTCCGATATTCGATATATCGACGGTCATGGATCCATCACTGATAAACGCGGAAAGAAGCTGGTAAAAAGCAGCATTGCCGTTTTGTGCGTAATTCCCCAAATTTGGAGATTTTTTTTAAATTTGATTCCTATGTAGAAACTCCTGTGTTTAAAAGTAATGTAAATACGAACATTTTTTTTTAAATGTTGATTGTAGAATTGCAAAATCAAGAAAAAACATTTTAAATTGAAAAATTTTTATTTCTATTTTAAGCACTATGAGATTTTGAACCAAAAACTTATGTTTTTTTTCCATTCATTTTTATTTTTAATTTAAACATTTTCTTTTTAAATCCCAAATACATTTTAATTCCAAAAATTTCATTTTTAATTTAAAAAATTTCATTTTTAAAATAAAATGACTTGGTTGAAAACGTGCATTATAAAAATAAAAATTTTATTTTTGATTTATTTTCTCTGTGTAAAAGGTATTTAGAATGCGTTATTAATTTTTCTATTTCAAACCTTTTAGTCTTTAACATGGTTTTTAAATAACTTAAATGCGAAATATTTCAGTGAACCCCCTGTAATTGATACCTACTCTTTCTGGCTGGAACAGAATTTACTTTTTTGTTTTTTTTTTTTTGATTATTGAATTCCTTTCGAAAAAAATAAAGCTGTTATATATAGATATGTTAAATTAAGGTTTATATAAAGTAGAGCTCTCGATTTTTTTGAACATTTTCGAGTAGCCCGAAAAAATGCTGTTCAAATTCTCGAACACTTGTTTGTTTGTTTATTACACGTATGTTTGCACGGGCATTTGAAGTTTGTATTTTGCGTTTGTTTATTTTTTTTTTGTCTTCATATGTATTTTTTTTATTTTTGTTTTCCTGATACAAATTTTTTTGTCTGTAAGCTCGAATGCTCGAATGTTTGTACGGGCATTTGAACAACAAACGAGCCTCAGACAAATTCGATCTTTTCGAATTGTTCGATACCCGGGTATCTAGAGCTCTAATATAAAGGTAATAATAATATCGAAAATATCGATACTCGTAAACATCGATGTTTTTCCAGCACTAGTATGTACACAAATTTTAGCTATTAAATAAATTAGTTTAAGAAACTTTCTCGCGTGTACATACATACATACATACATACATGTGTGTGCTTCCATATTACTTTGTGGCAAAAGTTTCGCGAAAAATATTGCGTCTGCGGTTGATAAATATGGTAAAAAGGCAATCATTTTATAGATGTTCATATACATATTTACATACATACATACAAATGTTTGTAGATATGTAAGTACAAAATAGTACAAGTAAATAGATATGTAAGTAAACAAGTCAGAGTACTCACTATGTGATTTCATTCGAAGAACAAGGGGTGAAAACAATATGATGCTAAGGCAAATGTGATTTTTTAACTGTGGTATGTACATATATGGTCAATTCCACCTAAAAGGGCCCTATCCAGCAAAATTAGAAATCACTTATTTTTAATTAAATTAAATTTGTTAATATGCACAAGAGGATGCTTTTTATGGGTGAATAAAAAAAATTGGATTCACGTAAATTTGTATAAGTTTGGCAACACCTTGAACTTTGTCTATACTGAATATTCAGTTCACATTCTCTGCAAGGTGTCTCTTTATTTAACATTTTTATACTCTTCCATTCTCAATATTAATAAAAACCGTTCCCTCTGAAGAGACTAGGTCATTGTTTTACATTTCTGTGAAGTTTCGATATTATACGTTTTATAGTAACAATTTTATGACGTGTTTAATATACTAAAATTTTCGGTCACACCCGTCACAGAAAAAATTGAAAAAGTTTAATTATATTGGTACTTTACATTTTAACCACCTGACACTCTCCAATAATAACAAAGTAGTCGCGATAAATACTTAGTGACATTTTCTTAAAATTTATCGCAGTAATTTAGTATTCAGTTCTAAAAAATATTTGGTCACGCCCGTCATACCAACGCGAAGTATACATATATTTTTTAATAGATACGAAAAACAGAAAGCGCGAACAGAGGAAGGAGCTTAAAGAAAACAAAGAAAAATATGAATTGCATCTAGCTAAAGAGAGAATAAGAGATAAAAGAAGGAGAGATGCTAAAAAATGATAACAGATAAAACTGCGCATCTCAGTTTAAAAATCGGTACAATATTTTTAACATTTGCCATGCTCCTGAGGATTTTGGATTAGAAATGACTTGGAATTTTTTCGCCATGGCCATGGTAAAGGCGCTGTAGTTGGAACAGCTGCAGCTGTAAAAAGAACCTTAAGTACGGGCATTAAGGCTCGAGAATATTTTATGAAAACACCCGTTGACTGTTTCCAATATCTAGTTGAAACAAAGAAACTTAATAAGATCGACGTTTTTTACGCATCAAAAGACGATGTTGAGCGCGACAGTAATTTCTTGAACGCAAGGTGGGAAAACGTAAAATTAATAAAGAATATTCAAAAAATGTACAACTTTAAAAGAGCAGATGCGGTCTCTGTGTATGCTTGCGATTCATATTTATCTGAATTTAAACAAATTTTCCTAAAACATACACCTTTGGAATAATGTGAGTTTTATAATAGCGAGCAAACAATGTTATGTTACTTTTTTCATATTACGAGTTATAAATGAAGTCAATAAAAACTTTTAGTTCATCAAAAATTTTGAATTTTGGTACTGGGTCACACCCGTCACAGAGAGAGGTCACACCCGTCCAAATTTTTAAACAGGGTTTTCGCAAGAAAAGCGTGAATTTCAAAATAGTAAGTATGCTATACAATCAAAAAGACTTTGAACAACGTGCTGGACTAAATTTTTTATATGCGTTCTGTGAAAAGTTTTACAAAATTTATATGCAAAGTGGGATTTTATGAAAGCTCAAATATATAAGGTCACACCCGTCCCAGCTTTCTAATGGCCACTCTGGTCGGAAATGGTGTCCTTCAAGTATATATCTGCTATCCACCGTTTTTAACTTTCCCATTTCTGGGAATAACGGCCTTTTTTTGAAATGCAAGCTTTCCATTTCAAAATTATAGCGAAAATTATGAGTATCATGGTCACACCCGTCACAATGGAATTGACCATATGTAGCAATGAAAAAATTTTGTCATAAAAATGGCTCTTCAGATGGAAACTGTATATATGTACATAGTACATAACTAATATAACAAATATATTCCTCTTCTTCTTGTCGTTATAATTGGCGTTTCTGTTTCGTGTTGCCTGGTGCCAATTGGAAAAACCAAGACGGGACTACACCATTTCCAGATGGATTTTAGAAAGCGTCAACTGGATTTTAGAAAGGGAAAATTGGATTTTGGAAATGTCAATTGGATTTTAGATAAGGGAAATTGGACTTTAGAAACTGTAAATTGGATTTTCGAAAATATATACAATTACGTATATGTACATTATACTTTCATACGCAATAAAGAATTTCTATTCGAAAAATTCTGTGCAAAATTTACTTTACACACACATTCCGAAATCCAATTCACGCTTTCGAAAATGCAATTAACGTTTTCTAAAATCCATTTAACGCTTTCTAAAATCCGATTGTCGTTTCTAAAATCCAGTTGACGCTTTCTGAAATCCATCTGGAAATGGTGTAGTCAATTTTCAGCTGATCTTACCAACGCAGTAAAAGTCTAACTTTTCTGCTGACTTTAGCGTGTTTAGACAAAAAATAATTTCTTAGCCGCAGCACCCTCACCCCTTCTCACGACATGACCTGCCCAACGCAGCCGCTGAATTTTTATTCGCTGAACAATGCGTAAAGCTCGAAAATTTATTTCGGGTTCCTTTTTATAGATAAATGTCTTTAGAAAGACAGTGTCCAGACTAGGCTAGTTAATCAGTTTGCTGATGATGATGATTTCTAAATCATTCATCCATTCTCATGTCTTTGTCTGACTTTCGATCAAGGCTGCTCAGCGAAATGAACAAAATAATTTTGTTTCAAAAAATATCATTAAAAAACATACCAAAATTATTTTGTTTTGCTAATTATCAGAAACAAAATTTTTTCATTTCAAAAATTATCAATAAACCTTTAATCAGAATAATTTTGATTCGTTGATATCAAAAAAATTAACAAAAATTGTATTTGTTTTTATTCATGTACGTATGTACATACATACAAACATATGTAAAATTCCTTTTCTTCATAGAAAACGAAATTATTGAAAAGTCAATTTTTTTGTTTAAATTTGAAACTATATTTTTTTTGAAAAGTCAATTTTTTTGTTTAAATTTGAAACTATATTTTTTTTGAAATAATTGTTTTGATAATAATCAAAACAAAAAAAAAATTTTGTAAATTTTTTTTGATAACAGTTGAAACGAAATGGATTTTGTTATGCTTTTTACGTTTATAAAATCGAATATTTCAACAGAAACAAAATTTTTTTTTGTTTATTGTTAAAAATAACGTTATTTTGCAGCCTTGGTGTGTATGTAGTTACTTGAGGGTATATGACACATTCTTCTAATACACTTCTGTTTGTTTGGCATGTAATGTATTTATTAATTTTTCCTTTTTTTGTCTCTTGTTGTTATTTTTCCTTTTTTGTCTCTTGTTGTTGCTGTTGCTGTTTATTCTTTTCTAATAGTCTAGCACACCTAATATTTGAAGTACTTACTTACTTTTCCACAGTTTTTGTGGTGATAAATTTTTGTGACTTCCACCTTCGATATGCCTGCCATTGAACTTGTTAGTTGCCACTTGCCACATGCCACATGCCACACATACATGCACTCAATAAGCATTCACACAATAGACAAAGCCCACGCATTTCACATGGCGCACCTGTCTTCGGCTAATACTAATGCTGTGGCAAAAAGTTTTTGCCAACAACTACATATAAGTGGTCGTCGTTGTTGCTGTTTTTATTTCTTTTCTTTTTTTGTTTGAAAAAGTATCTAAGGATCGCTCTATTTTGGAGAATCGGAAATCGCGCATATGGTGTTGCATTATAATTTTCTTTTTTGGCCTTCTTCTCTGTAAATTTCGTCGTTCTCACTCTTCTACATCATATCACCGGCACGTTTTTGTTGTAGTAGTCTTTGAAACATTATTTTTACTTGTTTTGATTGCTTTATTATTATTATTGTTGTTCGCTTAGGCGCGCGGCTGGGCGGTCGCACAGGCAGACAGCGTACATACTTACTTACACATGTGAATAAATGTTTGTATATAACAGTGGCGTGCGCTTCATACAAGGCGAAAAGCCCGGCTTGCCTAAATATTTTCGTTCATTTCATATTACGAATTTCTTTAAAATCTGGTTGTTTGACGCTTGAAATGTGTTTACTAGATATTTAAGTTGTTCATTCTGTTTTAGCTGTAATCATTTATGATTACAACAACATTCACGTGTACGTATATACTTATTTTGTTTCTGAAGCCAACTACAGCGAATAAAATAAAAAATCAGATTGTAAAAGCGTTAATTTTGATATTTGGCGATTGTCGATTTTGAGTAATATGAAATCAGCACGATATGAAAATGAGGCAAAAGCGTAATTTCAAACAAAAAAGCGACGAAAATCAAAATCAAACATTTCACCACTTTTCTCACTTCGAGTTCCAACCAATAGCACCTGACCCATTGATAGCAATAGGCCCACGTACTATCAGCAATGAACTCAGGAGCGAAGCTAAGGGAACAGTACTGGCGCCAAACCATTGGAATGCGGCAGGCAAAAGTACTAATAGGGGATAAAACACTAGTATGAGTATGAGTATGAGTTTATTTATATTATTGTGCAAGAGTACAAAAAATACAGAGATAAACATAATAAGGTAATTACACGGTCCTTGTTCAATAATAACCGCATTCTATAGCTTATATAAGCTAGAGTCGAATGCGGAATTTTTTTTTTTTTGAATTTATTTACATAATTTAAGCAGCGACTCCAATTCTATATAATTATGTTTAAACAGCCATGACTTAACCTCTCTAACGAAAACCGGTTTAACGCGAATACGACGTATGTGCTCGGGTAATTTGTTGAAGAATCTCGGAGCAACGGAAGTATAGAAATAGAGAAAGAGCTGTAGGTTGTGTGCCGGTACAATAGCTACATTTAGACTATTTGCTCTTAGATCATAATTGCCACAAGCTATATGACCACAATTGTTAAAGAAGACAGTTAGAACTTTATAGAAGTACAAATGCTTCAGGGTTAAGATCTTTAACTCACTGAATAGCTCAAAACTACTTTCCTACTTCTTTTTGTTGCAAATTAATCGCACTAAGTGCTTTTGCGCAATAAGCAAGGGCTCGACTTTGTTTTTATGAGTGCCGCCCCAACACACAATTCCATAACGAATTCTCGAATCAAAAAGTCCATAATAAAGAGTGGTTAATAATTTTTTAGAGCAGATGTCTTTTAGAAGATATAGCTGCCTTATCACACAAAGAGAATAGCGCTTTAATGTATCAGCATGTTCCTTCCAACTTAGTTTCCAATCCAAAGTCAAGCCAAGGTATTTAAAGCTTTTTACACACTCTATATGAAAGCATTTCGAGGTACACGATAAGTTGACATTGAATGTGTCGACACAACGATCCGAAGGACATATATAAGCCCCCACTAAGTGTCTTTCAGAGTTCGCACCATGGAAGGTGAAATGATTTCCAAAATTTATATCTATTCCCCCAGTACTAAATTTCATAATCTTAGTTTTATCACTCATAACCAACTTATGCGCCGCAAACCAGTGTCTAAGTATGTTTAGATCATTATTTATATTAGCTGTTAAATCTAGAATACTATCTGATTTAAAAGTACAAGCCAGTCGACCAGTCGATTCAAAGGGCTTCGGAACCTCTCTAAGAATAAATTGAGAATGTTGCCAGGAATTCTCACAGGATACTGCAGGCTTAGGAAGCATATATGCATAGACTAGTATCCTGTCTAGCAGTCTATGTCTCTTATATCGCAGAGAAGATGCGTCTGCAGAGCATATACTGGTCGAGTTCGATGCCATTGCAAGGAAGCGTCAAAGATTCCTGGGCTCGCCTTGACCAGGTCAGGGGCATATTCAGTCTCTAAAGCAGAGAAGATGCGATATCCTTCGATTTCTGGAGGAGCTCGGGTTGGACGAGATAATGTGGTAATGGAGAGGGTACAATAGACCTACTGGTCGCAGTACAATCCTCAATCCAATCTATCTATCTATCTATCTACTTCGACTTCAGTTTTTCCTTACAAGTTAAGCTAAAGCACACGTTTCTTTAGATATTTTCTTTTAGTGTTATAATAAGCAAATCCATTTGCCACTGCTGCAATTACTGTTCATAGATTTCTCTATAAGTTTGACGTCAGCAATCAATTCAGTTTAATTCTTCCCAAATAATAAATTCTCCTTCTGCTTTTGTAGATAATTAACATTGTGTTGCCGAAGAACTTGAATTTACTTTCGACTAAGCCAGTAGATAAAGCTGAAGCAACAAAAGACATATACCTAGCTACATATCGAACTCTAACTTCCATAAAAGTGCATCCAAATTT
>OY482671.1:23789536-24037036 GCA_960531455.1 Urophora cardui | reverse complement strand
ACACCGCAAAATGGGTATCAAATGAAAGCGATTGGCTAGGGCTATCATTTGGTCGAGCCTTAATTAATTATGAACTGATCTAAAAAATTGTTATGGAAGATCGAAAAAATATAAATTGCTCATAACAATTATGGGATTATCTAAAAAATATCCATCATCCAGAAATTGTTATGGAACATCGAAAAAAATATCAATTGCTCATAACAATTATGATCTGATCGAAAAAATATCGATCTTTGAGTAATTGTAAATTTTTCCATTGCTCAATAATTGTTGTCAAGTGATTTTTATATTTATTTGTTATAATTGTTATGGCCTCTGGTTAATATATTAATTTTTTTGAACAAGAATATGTAAATGGCTAATAAATAAATAAAACAAAACAATGTACTGAAAAAAGTTTTATTGGATCATCTTCTATTACTTTCATGTATTGGTAAGAATAAGACCAGGTCAGGTGGGCAAAGTTTGTTTACATTCGGGTGAAATCGGGTGAGCTCATTTAAAACAGATGTGTTTGTGGATGTGTTTGCTGCCGGACGGCAAAAAGCGGTTACAGTGTGAGCGTAGCCGTAGACTCTCCCAAATCACCCGAAACTATCGTCAACTATCGATATACTATCGATAGTTTGCAAAAAACTATCGTACACTATCGATGGTGCTGACTATCGATAGTTTCCGACCTCTATGTCATACATATATCATATATGTATGTTGACATACTCGCTGCTCATTAATTAAGTTACCGTAATCCACATGTTAGCACTAATAATCTTAATATGGGCATCATATTGAGTTGCAAAAGAAGTGACTAAGGGAATTTCATGCTACATACATACTTGTGCACATACGTTGGCGAATTTCTAGTCACTCATACATTTATACCGCGATACCAGCAAAGTACCCTCACGGAAAAAAAAAGTTAGTTGCAAAAATAAATATATTAAAAAGTGATTTATATTCAACTAATTTTAAAGTAGCTTTAAACAAATGCAGCGCGGGACAGTTTCTTGTATATGTACATATTTATATGTAAACACATGTTTTCAGATCTAAGTATGCCAAGATTGTTTTGTCCATTTTTTGGTTACCGTTTTTCAGCTTCACTTCCCATTAAACACTGAAAACGAAATTCTCAAACGGAGAAAATATTGTTTCATATTTATCATTTGAAAATTAACATAAATTCAATTGTTTCTCAAATATTGTTTATCAACTTGAGAACGATTTGCTAAATTTGAGGAAAATTTGTTTCGCATTTTTACCATTTCTTGAATTTCGACATCAAATGCAGGATTAAGTTATTTATATTAAACTACAAATAAAGTAGTTGAAAAGAAACTCAAGATAAAGTTATTTATTTTAAACTACTAGTAAAGTAGTTGAAAACAAATGCAGGATAGGGCAATTGACTGCTTGCTATGACATCGCCGTGTTAAAAAAGTCAGTTCATTGCATAGGAAAAAGTCACATTTTCAATTAGTTGTTATTGAAAATAAAGTAGTTTATAAAGTGATTTAAAATTAATTAAATTTCCTACAGGGTAATACCAGCCGCACTTCTATATGGTTAGCTTGTTCTTACATATTTCTACTAAAAGTCATACATATGGATGTACGCATAATTATTCATGAATTATGTCGCTAATCAGGAATATTTTCTAACGACACGAAGATTTTTAAGATGTATCTACTACCCAGCAGGGCTTTCTCTTACATATAATGGGTAAAATCATCGAGAAATCTTGATTCATCGCTTACACTTTGGAATACGGATTGCATTACTTTAACATAGCCATGTCATTGGCGGTATTGTGTTACAATATTGTAGACAATAATGCATTATATAATCGCTACTAATATTGGATAAAATAAGCTATTACAAGTAATAAGTTCTTTCACTGGTATAAGTAATTGCATATTTCACACAATCCAGTATAGTAATCTATAATGTACATATTATAATAAAAACTGGCAAAATAAACGAGAATGAGCGTAAACTGCTTTACAAAATTGCTATTTACAAAAATTTAAATCAATGTAGGCTTTGCAAAATATATCGGCAGTGTTCCAAGTCTTTTCGCTTATTTTATGCAATACCGGTAAGCGAAAAAATAATTTTAAAACTAAGAGTAATTAATTTATGCCGAAAACAAATAGCAAACAGAATGAATAGAAAATCAATTCTTTGCAAAATGTATTTTAAAAAAAGCACTATTTGAATAATAATTATTACACTATGTATTTGCACAGCTATTGGCTTATTTAAAAAAATTTTAACGATGGAATAACACGACTAACCACGACAGTTTTATAATGAAAACTGGCAAAATAACCGAGAATGAGGGTAATTTGCTTTACAAAACTGCTATTTAGAAAAATTAAAATCAAAGCAAAGCGTTTGCAAAAAAATAACGGCAGTACTCCAAACCTTTTCGATTATTTTCTGCATTACCAGTAAGCGAAAAAATAATAATTTTAAAACTGTCGCATTACAAGTAATGAGCAAAGTAAGCGAAGGAGTGTTTATTAGCTATTTGTAATGCGTTATTTCATTGAATACAAGTTCAAGCCATTACCAAAATATGGAAAAACCCTGCTGGGTATGTATATATGTATGTATGTATGCATGTTTGGATGTGAATATGAGATCACAGGTGAAATATGAAAGCACATTTGATATGCACACATTTGCCATAAAACTAATAAAAGTGTAAAGTAAATAGTAATAAGGAGTCTTTATTAAGTATGCTCCGTATGTATTGCATATAGTGTGTAAATACATTTGGGACTAATTTCAACATAGTTCAAGTATCGCGACTACACTGCCGCCCACATTCAATGTTATGTGCAAATATTATCAAAAATGTATATGTATACGTCGAAGCGATTTATTTGTAAATTTGTATAATTGTGGATGTGTAATAAGGATAAAAAAAGCTGCCTATTTAAGCCTAGTACGAAGTTCACGTGCTTTAAATCACGCCAGCAACATGTATTTTTTTGCCATGCAATGTTGCTAGAACCATTTTTTGTTAAATGAGAATAAATGCCAAAAAGAAAACTGCGAAAAAGTAAAAAAAAACAAATTTTCGAAAATTGCCTCAATACCAATTTCCAAATTTTGACAAGAAAATCACTATTTAATGCAATAAAACATACGTAAATGTCAACTTCAATAAATGTCACTTATCGCTGGAAATTAAATGGCGTTTTCTATTTATGGCGTGAAAAATGTTGCTGCCATAATGTTGCTAGCATGTTGCGCAAGGTTTCTAGTGAAGTATCTTTGAAATTTCACGCATGTTTTACGAAACTTTTTTTTTTTGTATGGCTTTTGACAGCAATTTCACGTGAAACTCGAACTTAGTACTATGCTTTAATCTTTAATTAAAACTATATTCAATAAGCAACAATTATTGACAGCTATCTTCCACTTAGCTACACTTACTTAACAGTACAAACTCTATATTGAGTGTAAAGGTTCTTGTTAGCTTGCAAGTCCACATGCATAGTAGTTGGAGTCAACTGGCGTGGCGATGTGAGCTCCTTCGGTCCATCCGGGTTAAATGATGTGTAATCGTCTTATGTGCGCCTGAATGCCTCAACACAAAAATTACTAACAATTTACAACAAAAAACAACAATAAATTAAACCTTGATTGTAAACAAATAAAAAGGTGACGATGATGGCAACAAAACAACAAAACAACAAACAAACCAACAAACGCGCAACAAAAATAAACACAATAAATAATGATGCATAGATACTTTTGTCAAGTTCATTGAGACTGACCTTGTAAAGGACGCAAGAGACATTTAAAGCAGTGTCACTCGTATGCAAAGTAGAAGATAAAAGTGGTTTGGGGGCAAAATTAAAAGGAAACACTATAAATATATGAAAGTATATTTATAACTAACTTTTCAATATTTCGTACTCAATGCCCTCAAGGCGTTACATGACCCCCCCCCCCCATCCGTTGCCAAACAAAACCAAACGGCAAATGTGAAAGAGCAAAGTTTTTGTGTATTCAAAATGTGTGGCCTAAAAGTTTTCACGTGTGAATTGAACAAATATCAAGGGATTGTATGTTAGAGGCGAACATAAATGGTTGGGTCGCCGCTTTTGCTTGCAAGACATGGGAAGAAATAAGTTATGAGTGCGATTTACGTACATACATACATATGTACATTCATATTTAAATATATTAACTATTTGTTGTGAGTAGGTATTTACAGTCACTTAAGGTTTAGTTACTACATGACAAACTTTATAATTTCCAATCAATTCAGGCGTACATAATAAACCGCATGCAAGTAAATGTACAAAGTTCCAGAAATGCACAAGTATCTAGGTATGTAAGTAAAAGAAACGAATGGAAGGGGAATAGTTTGTGCGTAAGGTTTTGTAGCATACTTAAAGGCGCTTATGATAAGTAAAAGTGAAAGAATATATCTTAAAAATTTCATATATTATTGAACTCGTGTATAAGCAATAAGGTAAAGTGAAATCATATGGAGATTTTTTTGTTGTTCTTTTTTTGAACCAGCGGTGAAAAGTTGCCATTATACGAGTTAATCAACCCTACAAAATTTTATGGCGATAGGACGACGTTTTGAACTGCCCCACAGTGGGGGCTCCTCCATACAAACGCGGCCAAAAATAGTAATAATTAAGCTAGAATCTTGAAACTCGAAACTTAAGCTTTTTTGGTTGAAATTAGTAAACAGTGAAAATTTAAACAAAATCCACCTACAAATACGCCCACCTCCCATATAACAGTATTTTTGAAAATTCAGCATTTTCCTAACTAATATAACTAAAATGCTCCATTTTGATTAGTGTATACATTTTTGAAATATAAATCAAATGCAGTAATCATTTTCGAAAAGGGGTAAAGCACTTCACCGTTAAAAATTAAAAATATATGCACTTTTAAGTATGTTATAAGCATTTATCATAAAACTTTCATACAAAAAAATCGCATTTCAAAAAAATTTTATACCAGAAATGAAATTACACTTTTCTAAAGGACTTCAGTGTGCTAAACCTGAATCTGGAGTCAGATTTTCCAAATTTGTTCTAGTTTCTGAGATATTCATGCTCAAATAGGCAAAAAAACACGTTTTTTGGCTCTATTCCCTGCTTAATATCTTTTATGTAATTACTTTCCACTCAAATTCGATTAAACCAGTTGAAAGCACAATCATTACCCTTGAAACAGCGTTTAGTTTCTTCGAATATCTTAACTAGAATTGGAAATATCGATATTTAAGTTTCGCCATTTTGACAAATATTCCCCATACAAAAAAATTTAAACTTTTTGAAGCATACTTCTGGGCATTTTGTATGGGAAAAATGTACGAAAATTCAAAAAACACCTTCCATAAAAATGTTCATAAAACAAAATGGATCAAACGAATTTTTACGATTTTTTCTCCTGTTTATAAACGACATTTAGGACTACGAAATATTAAAAAATTGAGGAGGTAATATTTTTTGTTTTTTTTTTAATTTCATTTTAAAGTTTTACAATTTTTACACATTTTTTTTTATATTCCGAAAGAAAAAAAGCTGTCAAAGATATGAATTAACGCTGATAAAAAAGATTACCCCATAATTTGAAAGTATGCACCATTTACTGTAAGACGATAAAGAAATATTCGATTATTCGCCTAAATATAAACGTTTTTCATAATGTCAAAACTAACATAATTAATGCGTTAACAAAAACGCAGTTTTAGGCCAATGGGAAAAATATTATAAAAGGAAATGGAGCAAGTGGATTTTTAAAATGAAAATGTAGTTTGATTGAGAATATATCGACCCCTTTGTGCGACTTTATCGTAACGGACAAAAGCAAATTTTACAGGAGAGCATTTTTTTCGTTTTTTTACTACTTTTTATTGGAATTTTGAAACGAAATTGAACACGTGATTAGGTAATTAATTAATATACTGAACCTGATAATTTTTTTCTTGAAAAAATGTGCAGTTTGCGAAAAAATCATAATTTTGTCCCTTACGATAATTTTCGCTCTCAATTTTTTATGAGTCTGTTTGAATAAATGTCCCTTACGATAATATTTAAAAAAGAGTTTGTATGAAAAATACAAATGTTTTATTCCATACTTTTGTGTTTTTAATGATGGGATAATGGTAATATAGTGAGTATTGTACCCGTCTTCCATTCTAAAGTTTCCAAGTTCGATTTCCGGCAGACCAGGACCGATCTATTGGGAAAAATGGTTTTTATAATAATATTATATAAGTTTGTTGGAAATTTGGTAAATATGTAGGTAGATTATTTCCTGTATTGTGACGGAGCAATGGAACGAGTGTGGGGAGTAAGAGAAAGGGGAGAGGTAAATGAGCAGGGAGAAGGAGAGGTAAATGGAAATATAAAAATTTTACATTATTCCGATAAATCAATGGTTGGATAGAGCAACATCTGTCGGCGTTTCTAGTCTAAAATATAAAACTGCACATCGAACGTGAATTTGAACCAGCGACTCCCAATAAGTAAATGTCAGAAAACCATCCAAACAGAACAGATAATACTATTGCTATTTTTTTCTAAATAAGTAATTATTTTTAATCGCTAGTTTTCATTATTTTCCATCCAAGTGGGGCATTCTCTTGTTTCCATAAATTACTAGTACCTGGGTGGTCGAGCTCAGACGTGATTCCTTTCATTAGAAAGTATTCTATTTCACCTTATAGAAATATACAAATATCTAATCAAGTAACTAAATGAGGCAAAAATGGATGTATAAAATTTCACTCAACTCAGTCAAACCGTTTTCGCGATAGTTTACAAAGGAATTAAAAAAATTAGGTTATGTAGAAATTCCACTGAGCAATATTTTAATTGAAATACGTCGTAAAATACCATACAGTTTTATGCCGGCTCCGAACGCGAATGCATTTTTTGTGAGAAGCTTTTTCATGGCAGATATACACTCGGAGTGTATTAAGCCCACTGCCGAGAGGTGACCGCTGCTCTTAAAAAACCAAATAATTGGATTTTTATTAATTAGAAAAATTTCTTTGTTGTTTTGCTCGGACTGGGATTTGAACCCGAGACATCTGGCAAACAGACGAGCACTCTACCCACTGCACCACAGCGACCATAGGCATACTATCAGTAAAACGAATTTCCTCCAAATCCGTTCAGCCGTTCCCGAGATAGTAGTGGATATAGAAATATATAAGTAAATTAATATACATACAAATATACATACAAGAACAACTCGTTTAAGGTTATACGATAATCCAAACATAATCATGGTACCATAGCTACATTACGCTTACAATCCCCTTCATATTCTATTTTAAATTTCAAAATAAATAATACATAAAATTACTTGCTAGCTATGTATATTCAAAATATTTTTTATATGGGCGATACGATAAATTCGAGCTCAAGAAAAAAGTGTGGATTGTCCCTTACGATAAAAAATAAAGCCAATTTTTGGCACAACTCTAAGGATTTCAGCTATAATATTTTACCAGGTGATGCGCTGACGGATGTAGATTAAATTTGCATCAAAAAGTGAAATTCGAGAAAATGACCCTTACGATAAAATCGCGCAAAGGGGTCGATATTATTTCAAAGCATAAAAAAAAATCGAGGAGGTAATATTTTTTGTTTTTTTAATTTTTTTATTCAAAGTCGAGCAAATTTTTTTTCTTATCGACATTTTTTGGCAATATTTGAAAATTCATATAAATTCAATAGTAAACGGTATTTACAACTACGATAATTTCTGAAAGAAAAAATCATTATCTATGTAATGATGTATCACTCGAGTTCGTATGTTAACAATTAATTGAGATAGAGAGTAGTTTTTTTTCAGTAGTTTTTAAATAATTGCAATTTAAAAATGCACAATATAAACTTTGACCTTTAATAACTTTTGTTGTTGTTGTTTCCAAAAAAAAAATGTACTTTAATTACTCAGCTTAGCCATCTTTATCAATTCTCATACCTCGTTTTTTGATTTTATAATTTTCAAAATTTCATATTTGTACCAGATCGAGCTATTTTTTCCAACTTTGTGAGGCTGGGGGCACCTCTAAACATGCGAGTAGGTCAATAAAATTTTACAGGCTTATTACTGGGCTAGAAATATTCCGTTCTGGCTTTGGAACAAATTGAATTTCCAAAAAAAAAATTTCACTCCACCTTATTAAGCAATATATATGTACATATGTATGTATTTAAGTAATAGTTTTAAATAGTTACTCCAAACAATTTAAGTACTACCCAATAGCAGAGATCGCAACAGTTATGACTTTTATCGGAAAAGTCAACAAATATTTTTTAAGTCAAATATAAAAGTATTTTATTATATTTATTATTTTATAATTGTATTAAGTATTATTCTATTGTGTACGGAGTTAACGACGGCCACCCAGTTTACTAGTATTGCTAAATTCATCGTCTCACCAATTTAGGGCACGTCCACCAGCCCCACTAATTCACCTCAAATTCTTCAATTTTGTCAAACTGCTGCTCTGCTAATATACAGAACATCAAACAGTTTCATCATGTTTGTTCCATTCACCGGTTCCACCAATTATGAGCACTTCCACCAATTGCGATAATTCACTGGTTTCATCTTTTTTGTTGCACTCACCGGTTCCACCATTTATGAGCACTTCCACCAATTGCGAAAGTTCACCGATTTCATCGTTTTTGTTGCATTCACCGGTTCCACCATATATGAGCACTTCCACCAATTGCAATAGTTTACCGTTTTCCTCGTTTTTGTTGCATTCGCCGGTTCAACCAATTATGCGCACTTCCACCAATTACGATAGTTCACCGATTTCATCGTTTTTGTTGCATTCGCCTTATCCACCAATTATGAATACTTCCACCAATTGCGATAATTCACCGGTTTCATCTTTTTTGTTGCATTCACCGGTTACACCAAATATGCGCATTTCTACCAAATGCGATAATTCACCGGTTTCATCGTTTTTGTTGTAGTTACCGGTTACACCAAATATGCGCACTTCTATCAAATGCGATATCTCACCGATTTCATCGATTTTGTTGCATTCACCGGTTACACCAAATATGAGCACCTTCTCCAAATGCGATAATTCACCGGTTCCGGTATTCGGTATTAAAATTCGTTACTCGGTATTAAAACTTGATATTCGTATTCGGTATTAATTTTCTATATTCAGTATTAAAATCCGGTACTCGGTATTAAAACTTAATATTCGCATTCGGTATTAATTTTCTATATTCGGTATTAAAATCCGGTACTCGGTATTAAAATTTGATACTCGCATTAAGTAGGTATTAAAATTCTGTATTAATATACGATATTCGGTATTAATATCCGATATTCGTTGTTAATATTCGGTATTCGGTATTAATATTCGGTATTGGTACTGGTATTGGTATTGGTATTGGTATTGGTATTGGTATTGGTATTGGGGTTGGTATTGGTATTGGTATTCGTATTGGCATTGGTGTTCGCCTTCACTCACTTTTCATATTCATATTCAGTATTCGATATTCGGTATTCGCATTGGTATTCGTATTGACCCATAAACCAAATACGACCCATATACCAATACGGACTGGTTTATGCCTGTCTAACAGTATTCAATAAAAAACTCATTAATTAACTTTTATTATCTGCGGGAAAAATGAAACTCAAAAAATTACTTTTATTTTTTAAGCGAAATATAAAACTCAAAAAATTACTTTTATTTTTTAAACGAAAAATAAAACACAAAAAATTAACTTCTATTTTCTAAACGAAAAATAAAACGCAAAAAATTAATTTTATTTTTTAAACGAAATATAAAACTCAACAAATTACTTTTATTTTTTTAAGCGAAATATAAAACTCAAAAAATTACTTTTATTTTCTAAACGAAAAATTAAACTCAAAAGATTACTTTTATTTTTTAAGCAAAAAATAAAACGCAAAAAATAACTAAATATTTTCTGAGCAGTCCTGGCTATAAGTCAACACTAGATAACGCTTGACGCGCGAGATTGGACCCTTGTCAAAGCCAAAGATCATATATGAAGGGTCCAATTTCGCGTGTCAAGCGCCATCTAGTGTTGACTTTTAGCCGACTGATTGCGCCCTCTAATTCATATATCGTCCCAACGAATAAAAAAACAGTTATGTATTTTTCAGTAACTTTGCAGAAGAGCAAAAAAACTGATTCCTGTCGTCCATTGGCGTAATTTAGCAAACTTTTAATTCAGAAAGGATGGTACTATATCATTTTTATTGATTTCTGAAAAGAATAAAGCACTTTTTTTACCCATTGCGACGTAATAAAGATTTGCGCCTTTTTAATGCACATTGTTGATTTTATACTTAATACTAGACTCTTAAAGTAACATCTTTGGTATCTCTCAATTGTTTTCAAAGCCTGCTTTCTTCTCTCATCCAAGAATTCGGGAACATGTATACATGCAGCATACATACTGAAACCTGCCTTTGGCTGTTTTTCCAACTTTCTTAGTGTTTTGGACAAAGGCATATGCAAATTTTGTAAAGAAAATACTCTAACATATGGCATGCAGCGTTAAAAAGTATGCAACAAACAAGCAAACAAACAAAATTATTTTGCTAGATAAACTCTCCAACTGCATGCATGCATGACATGTGCATATCACAGCCTGGCACTTTGCTGATAGGCAAGTTAAATCCAAAACATTTTGCACAGATTTGAAAAATATATACTTAAGCAGTTGGAAGCAGCAAGTGGCCGCTAGAATAGACACAGTGCCGAATGTGTAGGTAGTGAAAAAAAGGGAATATTCCTATTATTTGGACTTACATATGTTCCATAAAACTGAAGCCCACTACGAGCATATAGTCGAAGCTTTATAAGTAGATACATACATATTTGTTATCCAAGATCAACTCAAGTGCTTGCCTTGAAAGGTAAATTAATATACGCATCTTCCGCTGATATTTTTTGTACATGCTTGCGAAGCAAAACATTTTTCCTACAGGGTAACGATAAATATTTGGAAAAAAAAATAAATGCAAAAAATATTATCAAAAAGTAACACCTTCACATTTACATACAACTAAAGCAAACAGAGTTGTGTAGAACTTAAAAATATAATACTTTTTTTCATCTTACTTATGTTTTTTACTTTTTCGCCCACAAGTGATATATTCTTTATTGTGTGCTAAAGGTGGCAAGAAATCTTTGAAACAAGTTTATAAAACATGACTGCTGTGTTGCACTGGCAGCTGTCATTTTGACAGCTTCCTAGTTAAAATATAGTTACATATGTATGTATATTTTACAGCTTATTGTAGCAAAGTAAGAAAGCTATCAAAGCAAGCAAAGAAAATAGTTATAGCGTTTTCTTATCTGTTAAAAAATGTTGTCTTTCGATATCCCAATTATCTAATTAAACTGATTTTCTATAAAATAGCTGCATTTGTAGGTAATGGTTAAATTAC
The DNA here is from genome assembly GCA_960531455.1 of Urophora cardui. NCBI lineage: Eukaryota > Metazoa > Arthropoda > Insecta > Diptera > Tephritidae > Urophora > Urophora cardui. Next base: position 24,025,570 of record OY482671.1, on the reverse strand, counting down.
CAGACATAATTACAAAATGGCTAAGAAATTCAAAAAGGGTAACATTATTAAAATAGCCAGAGTGTTATTTAATATACAAGTTTCTAAGACATTATAGGTTGGGTCCAATGTGTGCCAGTTGTAGTCCATGTAACATAAAAACCGTGCAAATAATTGAATATAGGTTTGTGGTGCCAGATTGGAACGCAATCGATATCTACTATCTATCTACTATACTGCAGGTCCACCCAATTAGTAGGAAAAACAAAAAAGGAGCACACCTCGAATTGGGAGAGAAGCTCGGCCATAAAACTCGTCAGAGTTATAATAGCGCCATTGTATTATTATTATACATATGTAAGTATATGACAAAATTTGCATACCAGCTGAGTACCTTGGCCTAGGTAATTTATATGTATGCATATTTTGATGTGTAAACATACGAGTATTTAGTGTAGCTACGACCTTTGTGTTAGTGCGATACTGTTTCCGTGTGAATCGCTTGACATTGTCAGTAGTACCCAGCAAAAAATCTACGCCTTAGTTAAGAATTATTACAGTAGATTTAAAGGCATACGAAATAAGATTTAAAGGCATAATAATAAGGTGTTTTTCGTTTAGCTGCAAAAAATTTATTCTGCTAGAGTTGAAACGATATCTTGTATACAAAAACACTATTTACTAAATATTAAGGTTTAGTATTAAATTCTTAGATGATTCTCTTTATTTGACAAATTAAATAATACTAGTTTCACCGTGGTCGAAAATTCGACCAACTAAATTGAGAGCGGAACGATTTGAGAGTGGAAAGACCATATTTCTTATATAATATTTCTATAATAAAATATGTATAAAATAAAATATATATAGTTACTGGTACTGGCTGCCCGAGGAGACATAGTGAAATTTTATGTCGAATAATTTTCTAGAATAATAATAGAATTTTCTCAAATTTAAAAATTAAACAAACTGGAGCATAAAAATGAATTTTTGTAGAAGTTATAATAAATTACTCATTTTAAAGTAAAGCTCTTTTATATTGGTAGGCAAAGCGCTTTCATATGACACTTTAAATTTAAAAATCAAACAAACTGTAGAGTTTAATTGAATTTTTTAAAAGATGGCAACCCTTTTTGTAAAAATTATAATAAATTACTAATCTTCAGGCCAAGCCCTTTCATATGGCACCTCAAATTTAAAAATCAATCAAACTATAGCATAAAAACAAATTTTTGAACCCTTTTAAAAAAAGTTAAACCTTCCCTTTCCCTTTCATTTCACATCACATTTTCCAAAGTCGGTATAACGGTGTAAAAGTTATGTTGCGTACAAAAAATCGCTTAGCGTAATATATATAAAGAATTAATTTGGATTATATCGTTTTTATAATTTTCACCTTCAACAAACAATTGTATCTATTAAAGTTTACCCTAGCCAACGCCATCCATACCAAAATCCAACCACCATCGATAGCATCAATTAAGCATTTGATTTATAACCAAATTCCATTAGCATTCGATGACAGCAACAAAAACAAAAAAAAACAAGTAAGGAAGCCTAAGTTCGAGTGGACTCGAACATTAGATACTCGGCTGTATGTTTTCATTGTTTGTTTGCGTTTGATGGATTTTATATAAAGCGAGTGCTGCATAAAGTGGGCGTAGTCACGCCCATTTTAAAAATTTCATTCCTTTATGACTTCCAGTTACAAAGATGTCACGTTACAAATTTCCAAAGCGTGTTAAAGAATTCAATAAATTTTTGCGTGTCTATTAATACAAGTTATAAAAGTGTATAGACCAAGTTTCATCATAATATCTCAATTATTTGTCGAGTTATGGGCTCCGAAATCTCGTAGATTCCTTTGTCTAAAAGGAGGCGGTACCACGCCCATTTTCCAAAATTTTTCTATTTTTTGTTTCCGGTCTATTGTAGAAATCATACCACAAAATTTCAATGAATTATCTTTACGTTTGACAAAGATATCGCTTAAAATGTTTTTATTAGGTCACTTTATAAGACCCATATATAAAAGTGGGCGTGGCCGTCAACCGATTTAAACAATTTTTCGTCCAAACATTTACCTAAGTAAGTATATCACGCGTACCAAATTTCATCGATATATCTTCAATGATTTCTGAGTTATGGCTTATAAAACCCTCAATGTTTGACCCTTAATAAGTGGGCGTGGCACCGCCCATTTTCTAAAATTTCACCAAATTTCTTCATAGGGGCCTGAGCTCAACACGTGGTTAAAATTTCATCGCTCCAGCTCTATTAGTGGCTGAGATACCAAATTTCCGATTTTTTCTATATAGGAAAAGTGGGCGTGGTCATGGTCCGATTTCGCCCATTTTCAATACCAACCGTCCCAGTCTCGATACCAACTTGCATTTCAAATTTCATCAAAATATCTCAATTTTTGCGCGAGTTAGAGTGTTTACAGACGGACAGACGGACGGACAGACGGACGGACGGACGGACATGGCTCAATCGATTTCTCTTTTCACCCTGATCATTTTGATATATATAAGTCTATATCTATCTCGAATATTTCATTCTGTTACAATCCACCGTTATGTGATTAAAACTATAATACTCTGTGTACTAGTACAGCTGAGTATAAAAACAAAATGTGGTAGGAATAAGCAACGCAGAGCCAGTAAAAATACATAACTCAATTTGAAGTACTGCATACATACGAGTACGTAGGTAGGTATGTAACGGAAGCGTTTCGCTTAAGAAAAGTATTAAATAGAGCACAGAATCTTGAGTGGATGGAAAGGCCGAATATGACAGAAGCACGTTGCCAGAATTGCGATTAGCCCAACTTAACGGTAAATCTATATTTCCGTGCCGACTAATCATTGGTGGCAACGCCTAATGGGCTGCTTCCGTTAATGAAAGGCTATGAAGCGGTGTGATGGGAAGGGGCATAGAGAAGCAGAAAAGCAATTGAAATGATCTGCGAAGAATAAAGAAAATGTTTTTTTTTTACTTCTAGCAATACTTCTTCTTGTTCTACTTCTACTTCTTCTTCTTCTTCCCATTTGAGCCTTTTTACATCTTAACTACTTAGCTGTCTGCGTGAAGAAATAGTTAGTGCAGCGTGAGAAGAACGAAAGGAAAAAAAAATGTTGGAAAGGCGTTGGAGGGGGATTGTGCGCAAAGGAAATTCACTCGACAAAACACGCCCCTCAATTACAAATCTATTTTCCATAGCCTTTCAATGAGTTATGTCCGATATGTACTCGTATGTATGTGAGTTCGATGGGCTGATGGGCTAATAGCATATGTATATACATATGTATGCACCTCAACGTTTATTAGAGGCATTATGGCAACGCTGAAGGAACGATAATGAACAAGTAATAATAACGCAAGTAGTCGAACGAATGGCAAATAGATAATCTACTAAAGGACTTCCGGTACGTGCGTGACTTGAGCACACACACACACACACACAAATATCAATGGACTTTGCATTTTGCTTGGCGGCTCATAAACTAAAGACGAGACAGACAGCCTTTTTGCTACGAGTAGTTGGAAATAAAGCAAATTGTTGTTGTTGAATGGTAGCACTGCAACTGAAAGTAGGCAATGATAAACGGCCATTACGTCGACGGCTGACTTGGCTACTTGTTGGGTTGGTCTGGCGCAGTGCTGCGCTAAGCAGTTGAGATATTGGACGTCATGCCAATGTACACATGTACATATGTACATATGTATGTACAGAGGGACGTCTCGCATTATAGGGACCAAAAAATAAAATTCCACCGTACGCCCCTTTATATGATTTCTCTTTCGAAAACATTTCTGGAAAAAATTTTTATTTTTTTTGAACGCCGGTAGATGTCGCTAAATTTCATTTTTTTCATATCTTCGGTATTTATGGACCGATGCCGAAGTCTGATACACCAATCTCTTTGGCGTGAGAGGAGGGTTTCCACTTTCTGATTATATTAACCGTATGTGCGCCATTGGGGTCACTTCCACCCAGTAATTAGTGTATACCACCTTAATGTAACTTTTTTTTTCGGATTGTTAAACGTCGTTAAAAAGCATTAATCTTTTGCAAAAGAAGTATTTCGATCGATTCAGTAGAACAGGATATAAATCACATTTAACATTCCGAGGAGTATAAGTTTTTCGGTTCCTGTGGTCTTTTAGGTTCATTTTACAAAGATTTTTTCTGAACGGGTTCCTACTGAAATTTTATGGCGAATAATTTTCTAGAACATTTTAGCCCTCCAGCGACCTTAAAAATACTATTTCCTGACTATGCTCTATTTCCTGACTGTATAAAAAGGGGTCAAAATAACCCTTTTTCAGCGATGATAGATGGTTAAAATGTTCTACAAAATTATTCGGCGTAAAATTTCAGTAGGAGTCTCTTCAGAGAAAATCTTTGTAAAATGAACCTAAAAGACCACAGGAAGCGCAAAACTTTTATTCCTCGGAATCTTAAATTTGTTTTACTTCCCGTTCTACTAAAACGATGGAAATACTTTTTCTGCAAAAGATTAATATTTTTTGACGACGTTTAACATGCCGGCAAAAAAAGTTACATTAAGGTGGTATAAACAAATTAGTGGGTGGAAGTGACCCCAATGGCGTACATAGGGTTAATACAATTATGAATTAGAAAACGTACTCTCAGGCCAAAGACATTGGTGTATTAAACATAGAGATCGGACTCATAAAAGAGTCCGAAAGGAATCCTAAATCGTAGCCTTCACACTCATTATGAGCTAATTTTTTAGTCCGAAATTTATGCATTTCTGTTGTTAAGATCGTCGCCCAATCTGACCCTTATTTTACAAATCGTAAGAGCTATAATAAGAGTCATAAAAGACTCCTATTGGATTCTCTTTTTGTCTAATTGTCGAACCTTCCTCGCCTTCACTGCTTGCTTTATAGTCTTGTCTATATTGTATCCTCCTCCAGATTAGAACCGGACATCATCTTTAAATTCAATCCAATGCCATCATATAGTGCAACATCAAAGATTTTATTGAACTTTTGTAATGCTGGGCGGCAAAAATCCTCGGCTGAAACCTACAAAAGCTTGTTGCCTGCGCAATGGACCTCCCCCCTCTGCTCCCCGATGTCTGTTACTGGTGCTTGCGCAATGCGGTGGGAGACTGCGGAGGGCTAGCAAAGGCTGTTATCCGGTCGAGTAGGTCCTCTCAAGACGAGAGCCAGCGGGGGAGGTGCGAGACGGCCTCAAGCATAGTTCGAGGTGCCTGGCGGAAGGCATAAAGCGCATCTATCTTATCGTGATTGAGGATAAACAGCATAAAGAATCACAACAACAACAACCACATATCGAAAAAACCCTTCACTAAAGTGAGTGCGATATGTGTATTGCTTAATATTTCTGGTGCCTTTAGCAACGTCCCTGCTGAGGCGCTCTTTGCAGGGGCTCGAATGGATCGGAATACCCTCAATCATTCAGCGCTGGATCGAGGTCTTTTGGAGTTGTCGGACGTTGACGTCTGGGTGGCAGTCTTTCGACGATGTCAATGAGGGCACATAGGGGCACCACACAAGAGTGAGTACTCTCACCACTGTTGTGGAATCTAGTGGTCAATAAAATACTCAGAAATACATAAAATTCCCTGATAAAAATACACAAAATATTAAAACTTGCAAAGTCTTGCATTCCAAGTTTAGTAATACTAAATTAGTATAACTCCCGCAATGCGATGTTGGCAACACTAATAACCATATGTGGTCTATGTGTGGGATCCGTGTATCCTGGCCAACCTAACTTGACTTGTAATGTTTTTATACTTCCCCATTTTCGAAAAAGCATCTAAGAATTGTTTCTATCAATAAAAAAAAAATATAAAAAAACTTTTTAACTCCATATTTCGGATTCATATCGTACTCGAAATTTCTGAAAGATCCGAGAATGTTCGCCGAGTTTTTTTTTTTTTTGAATTTTCGCTTCTCCGTGATCTGTTGATTTAATTTATTTTTTTTTTTCATCATATTTGTTTTTATTGAAGCTTTCTTGCTTAGAAAATAACAATAATTTCGCAAATCTTACAAACTAATACAATAAATTATTTGTTGCCAATGCTACAAATAATAAAGTTGGCAAAGAGTCTTTTTACATATACACATATGGCATGTATCTTAACCTAGGAGTGCAATATTAACCTAGTTGTGTAATGGAGTTTTATCTTGGCCTAGGTCACTATTATTATTTATTTATTTTATTTTATTTTATTTTATTTTATTTTATTTTATTTTATTTTTTCTCAAAAGTGGATAAACAGTTTAAGTTTTCATTTACATTTACATGTACATCCATAGCATGGTGATCGTAGAGGTGTTTGTCTTCGCGCGGGCTGGCGCGATGAACAACAGGGACTAGGTGCGTTCATGTGTAATTTAATTTATGGGAATTAGTTCTTTGATGGTTTTTGCTTTCATTGTTTTTTTTTTTTCTAAACTAAAAATATCATCTTGAACCACTGTGCAATGCCAAGATGCAAAGGTGTATTAATATATGAGTTAGGCATTGGTAGAACAATAAAGTAACTGGAGCATTTTAAAAGGATTTAAGTGTTCGGACATTGTTTGCCATTGTGTTCAGAATATAATCGAATGACATGGCAGCGTAGCACATGAAGTGAAAAAGAAAGCGCAGCGTGATGGTGGTGGTGGTAGGCAATCAAAGAATTTGTGTTTAAGAAGTTAAAGTTAAGTATATGTAAGTTAAGAGAAAATTTATTTTTTGTGAAAGAAAGCAGCGCAAGTGCAGAGTTACAAAAGGCAAAAGTTCGAAATCAACAGACCAAAGCGTAGACCAAATGGCAGACGACGACGGTCACAAGCTAAGCTGGCGACGACGACAAATGTGCACGAATGGACGAATGGACTTGGGCGCCCAAGACAATGGCAAAGCAAAAGAAAAGGACAATTTTCTTAAATATGTATGTACACAAACATAAATATACACAAACAGGGAGAAGACACTTATTTTTGAAAGAAAAAGGCAGTAGAAAAGGTAGCGGAGAAGGTGCCAGAGAAGATAGCGGAGAAGACAATTTTCAGTTGGCCGTAGGAAGTGAATGACCAATGAGTGTATGCCGACCGGGCCGTATGCCTTGCGGCGTATGGACGGACGGACGGATATCTTCTGGATGAATGTTTGTCTTCGGTAACTATTACCTTCAGCAAAAACAAACAATTTATTGCACTTTTCGACATACATACACCTACAAACACATGCCCATGTATGTACATACCTACTCACACATGTTCTATGCAGCAGGAAAATCATAGATAAATTGAAGATTTTGCTTTCTTTTAAGCTTCGCCTTTTTGTTTTTTGATTTTTCTTTTTTTCTTCTTTCTCTTTGATTGCAGCAAACTTTTGTTTTGTTGTCCAAGAACACGCAAGATGGCGTGGCATGCGAGCGTACAACAACAACTACCTACATAACTTAGTTTTAGGACAAAGTGTGTAACAAGCACTGACTTGAGGAGTTGGTAGGGAGAGTAACGAGTACCGAGTTCTCGGTCCGGCGTACTTAAGAGTAACTGCTGCCAACAGTGCATTGTTGGAATTGACAACGAAATAATTGCTCGGTTATTTATGTGTGCGAATTTGTATGTTGAAAAGTAGAGAAACAAGGAAGGAAGGGAAGGAGTTTTTGAGAATGGCATGGTCAATCCGCACGTGAATTGGTTTAGCCAAAAAAAAAATTATTTAGAGTTGTTTTTTGATATAGGCTGTTTTGATCTATTGTGTGCACAGTGCAAAGTAGAGTTTGGTTTTCGTATTATGGAACAGTACTTAATAATAATAAACTTAAAACACTGCGTGTGGTTCCCCATATACAGACACAAATTCCGCTGTCATGCTGCTTGTTTAGAATAGTTGGGAGATTCTGTTGATGGAGTTCGTCGGCGCTGTTATAGCCAATTACTATTCTAGTTTGTGCAAACGCGCCGCCTGCATGGCTAACCTACCGTTGGGGAATTAGTACATATGTTCGGCTGAGTTGTGTCACCATTATTTATTAATATCATTTTTAAATCTCTATGATCCCCAAATAATCCTAACTCAGGACCAATTGGTATGTCGTTAACGCATCTGTGGCCTTGGAGGATTTCTTGGGGCAATGTAATTCACTTTAGAGGGACAGGAAGGCCGCGTGCTTGTATAATTTTTATTCATTCTGCCGCTTTTAGTATGGCATAAATCTCCTATTGAAAAACCGTCGCCATTGTGTCTAAAGCATAATAAAGGCATTTGAGGTCGGCATCCAGGTGTCAGCCGTATCCAGTACCATATACTCTTTTTGATTCGTCTGTCTAGATGATTTTCTGCGGTCTACCCAGTAGAGTTTCTGGATCTCTCCATTGATCTCTTGTGGGAAAACCAACAGCGTATGCTGATTTATCAATATGTTTAGTACTTCAGATAGTTGTTGTGACCTTAAAGTTGTCACCTTACTAGTCATCTATTGCGGTCATCTAGCAGTCTTCTCGGCTAAGCTGGAAGTTAGGCTCATGGCTGTCGCTATGAAGATAAGTTATTTATGTTAAGTCTTCTTGCCTATTAGCGAGTCCATTGGTGCCTCTGAAGGCGTAAAAGCACATCATATGTGCTCCGGTCTCCTATGAAGCTCACATCAAACTTAAGTTAGCCCATAACGTCTTCATCAAAGTACAATATGATCAGTTCAGAGTACAATATGAATTTTATGTTCATACATAAGTTGATTCGTGGAGTATAATTTTTAACAAACTTCTTCCGAACTAAAATCGTCTTCCAAGCTATTTTAGTGGAATTATACATATATATGTACGAGTATAGCTTTCTACTTACCCATATTCTTCACTTTCTGCTTTCCACAACATTCAAATATTCTAAATGCACTAAATTCAAATGCCTAAAAGTTTATTATCTGAAAACATAATCACAAACTCAATACACTCAACTCCCACACACACACATGCCTGCATACATGTATACCCTCCAAAATGTGGTCATAGGAATTTGATCAAATAAGGCGGTTATAAGCTATCTCTCAAATACTTAGAAAAAGTGGAAATTGTGTTTTTGAGCAAGCATTGGCAAGGAGAGCACAATGTGCTGCGAGCGTAAACAATATCGTACGTACACATACCGATCTTCACTACTTACTACACAAAAATAATGCGCGTAAAACCAGCGCTTTCGATGGTCGCTTAGATAAATTAACAATGCAGCTAAACAAAAAACATACTAGGTGGCAAAGACAGAGTGTCATTAAGAGCCCGTGCACAATTGGCTTTGTCTGCTCCAACTTTGATAGAAAAAACCTTAAAGCAAAGCGAAATTCCAGATGCTTGCTACAATTAACACTTTGACAATTTCCACTTCACTTCTTTGCTTTAATTTATAAACCTGATTTTTGGTAATATATTTGGGGAATTTGCTTTTTTCTGCTTATTCGAATGTTATTTTTTACTTTTCTCTGCTCACTTCTCACGAAATTGCGCGAAATCGCTAAAATAAGTGTAGATATACAAACATACACACACACACACAAGGGGAGATGTTTGTCAAAGTGGAAAAAAGTTGAAAGATGGCTAACTTTATACTTTGCTTTACTCGCTTCACCTCAATTGTGAACATATCCCTTTAAAAAGCACATGCTGAACAGAACTGTCAAAGCAAAACTCTGAAGCAAAGCGAGGTAGAAGTCAATTGTGCACGGCTTATAAGCTACTGTTGTTGGTATGTGGATTGTAATATAAGGAAAATTGAAATTTAAGCGAAACAAAGCTGACGGCGGTGGTAGCTCAATGGGATAGACATTGGACTACCAATCGAAAAGACCTAAGTTCGATTCTCGGTTGAGGCCGCTGGAAGAAGTCTGATGAGGGGATGTGGTGGTCTCGGAAATGGATCCATAACTTCTACCAAAAAATTTTTTTCAATTTTTCTTATTTAAAACTGGCCAATAGCTCATATAAAATTCTCAAAAAAGTCCTCTTTGTAATACCTTATTTAAGCCCTTTTATAAAGTAATTAAACTTTATTTGACGAATAAGCCTTAGGAATAAGTTTTCACTCAGACGGGGAGAGAATTTAATATGGCCTGGTGACATTAACACTGTAAAATAAGCATCCTTTCAAGGCTTTGTTCATAAAACTGATGACCCTTAGAAATTTATAGTTTTATAAGCCTTATTATAAGAGAAGTCAACTTCATATAATCTCTTATTATAAGCAATGAGGTAGTATGTATTGTGGATCGATTTTCCGTCATCCCTTTTTTTTTTTTTTTTTTTTTTATAGTAGGGGGAAGCATCGAAAGCCGAGGTGCGAGACTTTAACCCGCTAAACCTAACCTACTCCCACCCAAAGCCACTCCTACGGAACCACCGGACAGGTATTACTTCGTAGGAGGGCGGATAGACTTAAAGTCTTCTTTCAACGGACAGGACAATTAACGCCTACTACCTTGGTCAGTGTATCTCAGTTGGGCTAATATTGACGCTGACGCGTCGCTAACTGTCTCCCACATAACAGAGGACTGACACATAAGTGCAGTCAAGTTTTCCACCGAAACTCTTGTTCCCGCGATCTCGTTCAGCCGTGATCGCACAGCTGAGAAACGAGGGCAATGAAAGAACACATATTCTGCGTCCTCAACCACGTCGGGACACTGAGGACAGAAAGGACTATCATTTCTCTTGAATCTGTAAAGATACACCCTAAAGCACCCATGTCCGCTAAGGAACTGAGTAAGGTGGAAATTGAGGTCGCCCTGCTCTCTATCTGCCCAACTGTTTATATTAGGAATTAACCTATAAGTCCACCGCCCTTTAAGCGAGGTTTGCCAGCGTTCCTGCCACAATAGGCGACTTTTCTTCCTTTCTTCGGTTCTGTGTGAGTTTAGCACCGGTTTCGTTGCACTGTATATTGTGCTAGTTTCTTGGGCTTGAATGTCTATCGGCTAAAACTTCAGCAGCATCACCAGAGACTGTTCGAAATGCGCTTATAACTCTGAGAGCGGCCATGCGGTGTACGGCGTGCAGCTCCTTTGCATATGACTTGCAGTTGAGAGCATCGGCCCAGATCGGTGCAGCGTATAAAATAGCAGAGTTTATAGCCCTGGCTAACAGGTGTCGACGTGTAGAGCGCACGCAACCTTTATTCGTCATCATCCTCGAAAGGCCCCCGCAAATTTTTTGCGCCTTTTCTGCGGCGTAGTTTATGTGCTCCTTAAAGCTTAGCCTGGGATCTAGAACTACACCCAGATATTTCAGCGATGGCTGTGAATTTATCTCGCACTCCCCCACCGTAACGCTCATATTTTCGCGCACTTTTCTTGTGCTTACTAGCAGTACCTCTGTTTTTTTCCGCGAGCTGCAGGTCCATTGTCGAGAACCACAGTCGCACTCGGCTGATTGCATCATTGCAGATACGCCGGAGATTTTCTAGATGTTTTGCGACTCCTATTATTATTAGGTCATCTGCGTAGGCAATGAGCTCGACTGATTTAGGTTGCTCCAGCTCTAGGACACCATTGTACATGACATTCCACAGGAGAGGGCCAAGGACGGAACCCTGTGGTACTCCGCTTGTGATCGCATAGCTCTTGGCTCCCTCATCAGAGTTGTAGACTAGCACCCTCTCTTCAAAATAACTTAAAATTATGTTTATCAGATACTGGGGGACTTGAAAACGGTATAGCGACTGAATAATGTTTGACCACCTCGCTGAATTAAAAGCGTTTTTTATATCCAGGGTAACCAGAGCGCAATATTTCTTGGCTCCGCCTTTCCATCTCTTTCCACTGACTGCGTTTCTAGCTAATTCGACCACGTTTTTTATGGCATCGACTGTCGACTTATGTTTGCGGAAGCCATACTGTTTTTTTGACAGACCACCTGCGCTTTCTAGAGCTGCCTCTAAGCGGTTACAGATCAGTGCTTCATATATTTTGCCCATAGTATCAAGCATGCATATTGGCCTGTAAGATGAAGGGTCATCTGGTGGCTTTTTTGGCTTTGGAATAAGGACCAAACGTTGGACCTTCCACGGATGTGGGAAGATACCCTCCTTAAGACATGCATTATACATTTCTGCGAACAATGTCGGGCTTAAGTATAAAGCCGCCTTGAGAGCTTTATTTGGTATACCATCTACACCGGGTGCTTTGTTGTCTTTTAACCTCTTTGCTATGTTAATAATTTCATCCTCTGTAACTAAGTTAGAAGGTAACTGAGGAATTTCTTACTGCGCGCTATAGCTGCCTTTAGATTATTTTTGCTCAATTTGAATCTTTTTCTGAGCTCCTCTACGTTATTTTGTCTGCGGTTACGTTGATAGATCCGTCTAGCCCCGTTGCAGAGTTTCCTGAGCTCGGCTATTTCATTATTCCACCAGTAAACAGGCCTTCGACTGGTTTTATGCTTAGCCCTCCGCATTGTAGCGTTGCACGCTGACACTAATCTGCCTGTAACTTCGGTTACAAGACGGCTGGAAAATTGTTGCGTAGTTGGAGCTTGATCCCAAACGAGGCCAAACAGATCAGGGTCAAACTCTCGGTGAACCCAGCTACGTGATTGTGCTCTTTTCCTATTAACGACATGCGAAACTGTCATGTTCGATACCTCGGCGAGTATTGCCATATGGTCACTATATGTGAATATGTCCGAGACTCTCCATGCTATTCGTGAGCTGAGCGGCTCACTTGCGAACATAAGATCGATTATCGAGCTTTTATTTCCTTTTTTAAACGTAGGCTGGGTACCGTTGTTTATAATGGTCAAGTAAGTTTGCCCCAGAAATTCTAATATTAATCTCCCGCGCTGGTTTGTGCGTATACTGCCCCAGGCTGTGGACCAGGCATTAAAGTCTCCGGCCACAATAATGGGAGTTTTTCCTCTAGCCTCCATGATTAGGTCTAACAACGTGCTCTCGAACTCTGCCGCGGTAGAGCTGGGCGGTAAATAGCAGCTGAAGATGTATATATCAGATATTTTAGCCCAAATAAAGCCACACTTGGAGTTTCTTGGATACGTTTGGAAAGGACAGCCCTTGCACGACCATATTGCTGATTTTCCGCTTGCGTCCGACACCCTGGTGTAGTTCGGTTTCTGTGTGTATTGTTCGCTTAGTATAGCTACGTCAACGTTTTCGTCGATGACCGTTTGTTTAAGAAGGTCTTGAGCTGCAGCACAGTGGTTGAGGTTAAGTTGCAAGATTCTCATTTTCGGACTGTTTTGACTACTTCGCAATGTTTTGGACACTTGACGCTGAGAACGGAATGGCTGTCCCCGCATAGCATACATCTAGGAGCGTTTGTGCAGCTTTTCGCTTTATGGGCCGTGCCACCGCACCGTGTGCACAAAGACGATCTGTCAGTGAAGCTATTACACTGACGAGCAATATGTCCCACATAGAAACATTTAAAACATCGGGTAATAGGGGTGTGTTCGCGAAGGCGACAGATTGACCACCCAATCCTTACTTTGTTGGCGCTGAGAGCTTTCTTCGCATCTTCAGCTGGTAACTTTATTAGGGCTATTTGTGTACCGCTTCGGGTTTTTCTAATCGAGGTTATGCTGTCCACCGTAATATTCTCTAGTCCGCATTCCGCTTTTAGCGCATTGCAGACTTCAGTGGGTGTTGTAATTTCGTCGAGGTCATTACATTTTATTGTTACCATCGGCGTCTTGGGCTGAACTACCGCCATTTCACCGACCACTTTTTCTAAGGCTTCCTTGTAATTTGTTGCTCTGGTGGTTGGCTGCTTTTTCAGTTGCAGCAATAGATCGCCCTTCATAGTTTTGCGGATGTACGTAACCTTAGAGCCAAGGTCGTCCAACCCGCGATCACTTTTTATCTTTTTTAATATCTCAGCGTAAGTGGCACCTTCTTTCGTAGACAAAATTATAGCTTTAGGCTTCGACTTAAGCTTCTTTTCTTGGGGTTTTTTCCTTTTCACGACTTTCACCCAGTTATCATTTTCAATATTTGCTTCAGGTTTTTCTCGTACCGCGTTAGCAAACGAGATTTGGTGCTCAGATATGCCGGCACCATCTAAAGTCGAGTTTTTAGACTTCTTCGGGGAGGGGAGGTGCGCGGTAAGCTCTCGCATTCTTTTCGTCGAGTTAGCTCTCTCTATAGTAGGCAACGTTTGCGTTGCTTTTACTGATTTTGCTACTGGCGCTTCTTTTCGCAGCTCTAGCTTGTAAAGGGAGGTTATGCCGCTCATCAGATCTCTCATCGCCTGATTGACATGCCTTTGGCCCTTTATCATGACCTCAATCTCCTTGATCTTTTCCCCGAGCTTCTTAATGTTCGAAGAATTGTCTACGCAAATTGGGCTGCACGAGTTCATTTGGGCAGCCACAACGCTCTCAGTCACATTGTCACTACCTACTGATGTTCCAGGAACGCTGGGAACCGCTACTAAGCCTTTTGGTGGCGTTCTGACAATTTTGGAATTTTTCCTAAACGGATTATCCGGTGTCGACGCTGTTTTATTTTCCGAGGCCATGCCTCGGTGAAAAAGGGGGCTAACACCTAACACCTAACAGCGTGACAAAAATTTTTACCTAATTTAAGTCGTGCTTCTAGGGTTAATGATTTTTACTAGTATTATTGGGGGTTGGCAACGCGGGTGAACAAAATGACAGAAAAGATCAGCTGGTTTACTAAGGAAACAAAAACGAACAAAGCTAATATTATTTATTTATTTAATCTACACTAAAATAATTGTCCTCTTGTCAAGTTTGATTTGTAGATTTGTCATCCCTTGTCAATTTTGATTTGTAGAGAAACCGGTTTCGGCTAACATGCGATATCTTCCGTGTCTTTTTTCGCAACCAAAGTAATTAATTTGGTAAGCCTTATTTTCTGTAGCGAGTATGCCTTAGGAATAAGGTTTTCTCTTAGAGAGATATAGAGAGGGAAAGAGCTAAATTATCCACTATGATCTGATGACATCAACACAAAAAATAAGCCTTATTATAAGGCTTTGTTCATACAACTGATGTTAATTAGCAATTTCAAGAATTATTTTGTAAGTTTTACTATGATCATTAGAAATAAGCCTCATATAAGGCGTAAATTTTTGTAGGGTATGTCTGTAAATGTGTACATATATAGCGAAAAAGTCGCGCTCAAGCTCAAAGTCTAAAAATTAATATGTGATTTGGTTTTGTGTGCTGGAAAGAGAGAAAGTTGTAAGACTTTTCGGCATTCAACTATTTTGTATTACAATAAAATGACAACTATTAGTTTCTTACGCTTTTGAATGTGTATTTATATGTACAATGTAGTACAAGTTGTTGCATCGCCAAAATGTGTGCAAGAACCAAACACCAAAACTACCACTGAAAAGCAATGCCATAACATAAATTTAACTTCTTATCGCCAAATACATATTTAAAGAATGAAGTCATCGAATGAGCAGTTAATTGAAAATAAAAATAAATTACTGTAAATGGAGAGAGAAGTGTGAGTAAAATGCTAGCTTTGGGCAGGAAAATTAAATACCAAAATTGTACCCAAAAATCAATGCGTACGATGCGTAACAGGACACAGTTTTCGGGGGTAAGCGCAATATAAAGCGTGCGAAAGGAATATCTTCGTAGTAACTTTGTGGTCTGCTACCATAGCCTAAGCATTTCCGAAACAAAAGCGACTTTAAATATTTGCGTCACGTATGACACGTAGTACTTTATTTTTATTTGTTTTGTGGCGACATAAGTAATTCGTTTTTTTACAGCGTCGCAAAGTCACTTTAAAATCTTTGAAATGGAAATCGAATTAAAGTTGGGGCGTCACTGATATGCAGCTATGTCGCTTCCTAACTTTTTATAGATAGAGGTTTTGTTAATAAAATCTGTAAATATGTATGTTTGTATTTGTGCTTTGATGTCATGCCATTATTTTATTTATTTATCTCAGCCACACTTTTCAATGTTGATATCTCTCTTGAGGAACTACTTAACACTGAAGCATGTGCGTTGTGAGTGTTGGATTAATGTATTATTTGCGAAATACATATGTACATTAGACCTGGCGTTGGTTATATGGGGATTTTTTTTTTTTTGAATTTCAAATTCGGGTAGCGATCAAAATATGCGATTTGATGCCAAAAATGATGTAGCAAATTTTCAGGCTGATCGGATGGTGCCAACCCGTGCCATAAAGAGGTCAAAGGTCAAAATTTTTGAAAAACACCCAAAAACATTTTTTCAATTAATTTCTTTATTTAATTAGATATACTCATTATACAAAAAAGATAGTAGTGTAAGCGTAAAAGTTTTGTCGCCATAGTAGTCACCTGACAATTATATGGATTATGACATTTCGTGCTGCCATACTCAATGCTAAAAATCCTCCATTTATGCTATTTTTTATTTGCATGGTAACCATGGTTTCGATTGTAACAGAACGAATTTTTTCAATTTTAATATTAATATATGTAAATAAAAATACGCACATTTACGTGTTATATTCTTCATAATATCAGATTCAGTGTTTTTAATTAAAAGGCGTGGGAGAAATACAGAAGGAGAGGAATTTTTATTAACACGTAAAGGAAAAGCCATTAACATTTTCATAAAAAAATAGTAAATATATGTGTTAATAGACACTCCCATTACACCTCCTGGAAATTTCATTGAAAAATTTTCAGTGGTTTAGAAATTATGAATATTGGCACGACTTATGAACTTGCAACTGAAAAAACAAGTGCGGTTACATGCAAAAGTTATTAGTAAATACAAATTTAAATTTATATGAAAAGATACTAAAACGTTTTTTTCTGCAAAGAACCTATTTCAGAATTAGGTATTTAAATAATAAAATTAATAATAAAATTAAAGAATATAAAATTAGTAACGCACGAAAATCTAAAGAAAACTGCAAAATAAAAATTGAAATTAAATTTACATTCTTATATACAAACCTGTTAATAAATTTGTTAATAAATATGCTTTTTAAATGTTGAAATATTCTTGTATAAAATATTGAAACCAAATATGTATATATACGTACGCAATAAATAATACATATAAAGAAAATCAAGAACTCTTACCCTTTGATAAAAAATCAAATAGTACTGCATTTGATGATCTGTTCCCGTTTACAAAATGCTTCATTTTTTGGCGAATTTGATGGATCTAAGCGTAAGAAATCTATTGAAATTTCCAAACGGGAAAAAAACTTTTTGTGTTGGTAGTTACAAAAGAACTTAAATCTTTGGATGTGAATAATTGTAATTCATCAACACTTATACACACTTTTTTAAAAGGGGAAATATCATCACCGATAGGATCTATATTATTAATACGCGATGACTCTAGCTTTATTCCCAAAAAGGCAATACTTCATCCAACACCAATCTTGAGCTTTCATTTAAAGTACTTGCTGTTTTGATGGTAATTTTACACCAAATTTTGGGTTCACATTTACCAAATAAGTATACATTTGTGTCAGCAGACCGCAGCGGTTTCAACGATAAATTTGTCTTCTGAGCCATTATTCAAGTTTGAAAATTAATCTCTCCAGTCAGAGAGTTGCAAGTTTTAATCAAAAGACTACATCTGCTGACTACTTCTGGTAAAACTGTCAAACGATTAGCTGTTTGGCAATTTACTTCCCTGTAGGAACAGTGACGCTCATTTCAGGCAACAGTTTTACTAGAAATTGTCAGAAAAGTGAAGTATCACAGCTAATGTTAAGAAAAATAGAGAATAAATCAGATTCATGCAAAAAGTAGCAGCACTACGTATAATATTATAATAATACAATGGCGCTATTATAACTCTGACGTGTTTTATGGCCAAGCTTCTCTCCCAATTTGAGGTTTTTTGTTTTTCCTACTAATTGGGTGGGCCTACAGTTTTATGCCGGCTCCGAACGGCGAATAAATTTTTTTGTGAGAAGCTTTTCATGGCAGAAATACACTCGGAGGGTATGCCGCCCACTGCCGAGAGATGACCGCTGCTCTTAAAAAACCCAATAATTGGATTTTTACTAATTAAAAAATTTTTTTTGGTGTTTGCTCGGACTGGGGTTTGAACCCGAGACCTCTGGCATAGCAGGCGAAAACTCTACCCACTGCACCACAGCGACCACTACGTATAGTATATCTAATTAAATAAAAAAATTAATTGAAAAAATATATTTGGGTCTTTTTCAAAAATTTTGACCTTTGACCTCATTATGGCACGGGTTGGCACAGTCCAATCAGCCTGAAAATTTGCTACATCATTTTTGGCATCAAATCGCATATTTTGATCGCTACCCGAATTTGAAATTCCGAAAAAAAAAATTAACGCCAGGTCTAATGTACATATATTAGTAAACAGTGTGAAATTCTAAATCGGATTAAGGTATATGTTGTTATCGTTTTTGCAGCCACCAAGACACTCCCCGCAGGTTTTGGGAAGTGTAGGGGAATTAACAGTCCTTTGCCGCATAAATCCGTTGCGCTCGGGTACTAGTTCCATCTGATACTAGCCCGACTGTCGTGCCAACAATTTTTCTGGTCATTATCAACCTTCTAGGCCGGTGGATTTTAGTCGTCTCTTACGAGAGGCATTCCTTACCGCGGGTATATTCTCAGCCCCTTAACCCGCTGGTGGGAGGATTACGGTACATCTTTTTCTATGCTGCATTTTTGCCAGCAAACATTCCGAGTCATAAATGAGTCACCAAGCAATACTAAGCTGGAGCGTTCACACTCATTATGAGCTCATTTTGTAGTCCGAAATGTATGTATTTCTAGTCTTAAGGTGGTCGCGCGATATGTGCCTTATTCCTTACATCATATGAGGCTGAATAAGAGTCATAATAGACTCGTATTGTACTCATATTTTCCTCTTAATTCTGCTCTTGTATGACTATTATTCCTTTCCAAAAAGACTCTTATCGGACCCTTATTGAAGTAATTTTGACTCTTTTTTCCTTCAAGGAAACGCAAAAAATATTTTTTACTTTTTTTGCATTTTCCATCCCCTGACCCAGTTCTCTTCATCCTCTCTCCATGCGGTTTCCAGGTACAAACATGCAGCTTCAGCTCCGCCTGTTCTCCTCTTCTCTCACTGTGGAACTCGTGGACCCGTCTTCGCCTTCACTGCTTGCCTTACAGTGTTGCCTATTTTTTTTATTCCCGTTTGGACTCTAACCTGACATCAACCTTAAATTAAATCCACTGCCATCATATAAAATTTTCTTCACCATTTTCTTGTGAGTAGCATATTTTTTTTATTGTTCAAATAAACCGCAAATATATTTATTTATTTGTTCTCTCAAAGTTGTACATAACGCGTAGAATATGAAACTTTTAGCATGAAAAAAAAACGAAACGCAAAGAAAATAAAAAACGCATTTTTTTGTTTTGACTCATTTTGCTCGCTTAAACTTAACTGCGTACTATCTAGTACTATTTATTAGTACACCATCTTCTTAAACTACAGAAATGTCTGCTAAAACTTGTTAAACTAAGTAAGTAAACTGACAATGGCAATACAGTGACGGAAATATAATTAGAGACGTAAAAAAAGCGTCTTGCTTAGAGAAGCAGCAAACAACGAAGAAGAAGGTCGTTAGAGGGTTAAATTGGTCTACACCTCCACGAAGTAGTCGCTTTGACCCCACTTTTGTGAAGTCTCACTAAATAGCATTCTGAAGGCCGTTAGAGGGTTAAATTATTCTACACCATTTCCAGGTGGATTTTAGAAAACATCAACTGGATTTTACAAATAGTCAATTGGAATTTAGAAAAGGAAAATTGGATTTTAGAATTATCAATTCAATTTTAGAAAAGGTTAAATGGACTTTGGAAAACATAAACGATTTTCGAAAGCGTGAGTTGGATTTCAGAATGTGTGTTTAAAGTAAATTTTACACAGAATTTTTCGAATAGAAATTCTTTATTGCGTATGAAAGTATAATGTACATATACGTAATTACATACATTTTCGAAAATCACATTTACAGTTTCTAAAGTCCAATTTTCCTTTTCTAAAATCCAATTGACATTTCTGATATCCAATTTTCCCAGTTGGCTATTCTAAATCCAGTTTCCTTTCTCTGAAATGAAATTGACATTTCTAAAATCTAATTTCCTCTTTCTAAAATTAAATTGACATTTCTATAATCCAATTCTCTCTATCTAAAATCCAATTGTGATTTCTAAAATCCAGTTGACGCTTTCTAAAATTCATCTGGAAATGGTGTAGAATATTATTTGCCATAAAATTTCTCTAGGAGTCTCCTCAGAAAAAATCTTTGTACAAGGAACCTAAAAGACCACTCAATACAAAGTTTGGGGGCGAATATCTAGTTGTGATAGGCTGGTCCTGGTTGATTAACTATGTCACTAAATTCATCTGCAGTCGAATATAAAGTCATCGATAGCGAAGATATTTAGCTCTTAATGTTATCAAAACGCTAACTGCATCTCCTTACAACGACTTAAAAAATAATACGCCCTATTTCAATGCACAACACTGTATATACTATCAATGCATTGTACGCACATTCACCTGTACATATATGTGTATGTGTATGTATGTATGTGTGTATGTATGTAATGTAGTTAGGTACTAGAAGTCCAATATCGTATGTCACATAGCAACACTTAATAAAATCTCGTTGTTGAGATTTAGCGTTTTGTCAATGGCAACGTGTTGTGCGATGATACGAGTACAAGAGCAGGCGGAGGGCAAAATGAGACAGGGAGCGAAAAACTTTAGAAAAATCACGTGCCATTGTTGCATTAAGTGTCACAATAAAGTGTTTGTTTAATGCTAAAAGGCTTTTTATTGTAAATCGGATTTTTTTTTTTTATAAATTTTTTCTAAAAATAAAGAGAATGTGGAATAAAAAAGACGCGTAAGGAGCAAAGAACGTAAATTTTATAAGAAGGGAATGTTCGTTATTTTGGACGAGTTCGATAAAATCGGCTCTGAAATTTCAATCCAGTATGCGCGAGTTGCCTCACACTATTTTTCGCGAATTCACTTGACTTTTTTATTTTGGTTTTTCGACGCGAATAAGTAATAAGAACGAATAAGAATAGAAAATAGAAATCTCTGACTTATGCATGCATACATTTGGCATACATATGTACATACATATGTATGTATGGACATGCAAATATGTGTACATATGTACATACATATATACGTATGCAAAATTAATTCGGCGCTTATTTTTATTTTTGATATGCGCCTGGTGCATCAAAATTATGAATCAAGGTTTGTTTGGGACTTCTTCCCCCAAACAACGCCTTTTCGTCATCTAGAAGCCTAACTTCAAATAAGTTTAATAAGTTTCAGGATTTTAGATTCACCTCCATAAAATATGCGATTAATCCCGAAAGGGCTTGTCCCGGTATAAATGTAGGCAAATTTTTTCAAAAGTAAAACTTATTACATTATATTAAATTATATTATATTATATTATATTATATTATATTATATTATATTATATTATATTATATTATATTATATTATATTATATTATATTATATTATATTATATTATATTATATTATATTATATTATATTATATTATATTATATTATATTATATTATATTATTTAAAACTTATTGTATAATCTTTATTTAAATCTTCATGACTGATTTATAAAAATATTTGGAGAAAATACTTAATTTTAATTTAAAAGATTTCACTACAAGATGGAACCGAATCGAATAAACTTTGTTCTAATATACATATACATATAACAATTAACCATTTTTAGAAATGTTCATAACAAAAAATAGCCTTATAGCTTTGAATGAAGGAGATTAAACTACATTTGCAACCTTCGGGATGTAAACGATTGATCCCGAACACGTCCCGAATTAATCGCATTTCTTTCATACAAAATGTTGAATTCGAGTCTGCCAGTTGGATATAGAAACTTACGTACATGCATACATAAATAATCATAGGCAAAACCGGTTTGCCAAAGAAGTAAGATCGTCATCATTAGAACCAAAAATGCAAAGCATTTACGAATATACCCAACAGCGAAAATGTAGATTATAGAATAGATGATGTTTGCATATATGTACATACACAAACCTCACAAAGAAAACCAAACTCAAAAAATAACAAAATTAATATTTGTAAACTCTATACACTTCTTTATACACATTGTAAATCAGTTTGCATTGTGTACAAATTGTGGTATTGGTCGTTCAAAAGGTGTAATGGGTTAGGCATCTTGGCATTGGGTATATGTCACTAGAACAGAATAGCGAAGTAGCAGATATGTGTGATGATACAAAAACAAAAGCAGCCTATCGAAGCCCATGTTATTTGTCAACATCGCGAAAAAAAAAAACGCGGACACCAACACAATTAAAATTGTCTGTATACATATGTGGCCTACGTAAGATGTGTGCGTAGCTCTATCGCATTTTCTTCTTTGTGCAGCCAGAATGCCCTGTGCGCATAATCAGCATTTGGAAAAACAAAATAAAAATGGAAATCATAATTATTTGATATATTGCGAAATTTAAACACCATAAATTCTGATTTCGATAACATCCATTGTTAGAATGTTCAAAAAATGTATATGATCAATAAATTTGCATATTTTCATAAACAATATATGTATAACAACACGTAATGTATAGAGATAAACATGTTATTATTAATTATATATATATTGTAGAACCACTTAAAACATATATTTAGTTATAATTTAAATAATACTTAATATAAATGATAAGCTAAATATTTTGATTTTGAACATATGTTATGGCTCTTCAAATTTCGCATTGGGTAGGAAAGCAAATGACAAAGACAAAATTGAAAATTACGGATGAAAGAATCAAAACAGAAATACAACCTGGATTGAAATTTCAGCCAATTTCGTAATTTACTCGCTACATTTTTCGTGAGCGGACTCTCCCTTCTTATACAATTTACGTTCTTTGATTCAACGTTCGAGATGAGAATTAAAGTTCAATTTGAGTTACTAAAGGCGGATTCATCGTTCGAGTTCAGAACTTTTTTGCCATGTGGTTGTTGTTGTGTTTTCGGAGTGTGAGAGGAATTCCGAAAAGTTCTGAACTATTTTTATTAGTTGACTGAAATTCAACTTTAGTTCAGAACTCGAACGATGAATCCGCCTTAAAGGCGGATTCATCGTTCGAGTTCAGAACTTTTTTGCCATGTGGTTGTTGCTGTGTTTTCGGAGTGTGAGAGGAATTCCGAAAAGTTCTGAACTATTTTTATTAGTTAACTCAAATTCAACTTTAGTTCTGAACTCGAACGATGAATCCGGCTTAAAGGCGGATTCATCGTTCGAGTTCAGAACTTTTTTGCCATGTGGTTGTTGTTGTGTTTTCGGAGTGTGAGAGGAATTCCGAAAAGTTCTGAACTATTTTTATTAGTTAACTCAAATTCAACTTTAGTTCTGAACTCGAACGATGAATCCGCCTTAACTAATAAAAAGAGTTCAGAACTTTTCGGAATTCCTCTCACACTCCTAAAACACAACAACAACCACATGCAGTCCGCCTTAAAGGCGGATTCATCGTTCGAGTTCTGAACTAAAGTTGAATTTGAGTTAACTAATAAAAATAGTTCAGAACTTTTCGGAATTCCTCTCACACTCCGAAAACACAACAACAACCACATGGCAAAAAAGTTCTGAACTCGAACGATGAATCCGCCTTAAGTGTTCAAGAAGGAACTTTAAGGTAGAGTGCAAAAAGTGAAGAAAATTTGTTTTCAATGGTCAGCAGATGTTGAGATAATTGGAAGAACAAAAAAGAGCAACGGTTATTTTAAAAATGTATTTTTTTTTTTCATTCCTAAATAAATTTTTTTGAGGCGGAAATGTCTTTTCGAAGCTTATACGCATATACATATGTATTACTTCAACATTGTATTTTAAATCGTTGCTTTAAAAGGCGTCCGCGGCTACATACATATCTAATGTATCAAATGAAATCGATGAAAAATACAATAACAATTTACAACCCCTTGCCTTCCTTACACACATCAATGAAATCATCACTATGTAAAATCATTCCTCAATTCCTGTTGCACAGACACAGACCGATTACCATTCACTTGAACGCGCCACATAAATTGCATTTCATTAGTTAACTTCCGACAGGAGCAACAGTAACAAAAATACACAACAGACAACAACAACAACAGCTAAATACATATGTACAGCATTAGCCTCAATATCTACCAACTATGGCAACAGCTGATGCATATAAAGGTTTAGCAACAGCAAAAGATTTAAGTTAAAAGAGAGGGAGAGAGAGTTCCCAAACATATTTGATACAAAAATACCTCCAGCCGCCTAAAAGTATGCTTCAATTGCATTGCTTTTCACACATGCATACATATGTATTTATAACATTGATCGCCGTTGCTCATCTCCCAGCAAACATTATCGGAGCCCTTATAATTTGGCGTCCGATATGAGTTCGAAATATGTACTTATGTTTATAATATGAGCCTTAAATTTTTTTTATCGAATATTAATCCGAAGTAGGTATGTGTGAACATGAGCCCCAGAACTTTGGAGTCCGATATGAATCCCAAGTGCATGTGTGAAATATGAGCTTAAGCATTTTTTTCTATTTTATAATTTTTGTTTTTCTTTATATTTTTGTTTGTCTTTTTTAAAATGACGACTGTAATTCATAGATGTTTTTTTTTTTTAAAGCGAAAGTAGAAAAGCAGCACCAAAAATATAATGCTAAATGTTCCATTATAAGATCACGTTGGATTTAATTTCAGGTTGGTGTGATTTTAGAATCCGGAGGAGAATACAAAATAGCAGACATTGAAAATAATTGTTAACAAATTCAAAGGTTTTGAAAATAACAAAAAATCATAGAAAAAACCTCTAACAATCTTTTAAAAACAAAAATTCAAAGACAAAAAAAAAATTATTTTTGTCTGAGAGAAAAAATTATTTCTTGATTTTTTCTGTTATTCACTGATTTTTATTTTCAACAGAAAAAATTTGAGCAGGAAATAAAAAAAATATATAAATATCTACATACATTCAATGAAAATTTTTCAAATACATAAGGGTTTTTGTATTTCTCAACATGTGAGATTTATTTTGAAAAATAAAATATTTTTGTTACCGAAAGACCAAAAAATCTGATTTAAAATTTTTTTTGTTGAGACCGAAATTTTTATTTTACTGTTTTTTTGTTTTTTGTCTGTGAAAAACAAAAATATTTTAAACGTTAACAGTTAAATTCAATCTCTGCAAAATAGACAACACTACACTGCGAAAAAATATATAAGGGGGGTCAAAGAAATTGCTTCCCTATATTGAACACTATTTTCTTTGTTTTTAGTAAATTTTCCCTAAAAATGTTAAAGGGGTTATAAAACAATTACATATACTTGTTTTAAAGAAATTCATACAGCAAAATAAGGAAAAATTTCTTAAGCGCCATTTTGTTTCCTACTTGGCCTTTTTTGAAGATTTGATTTCTTTAATTGTGATAAATTGAATTTCCATACAAATCACGATGACAACGATTTTGTTTGAATATTTTTTCCACAATTTTTAGAAAAATTACTTCAAACAAAGAAAATTTTTTATAGGAACGTGTGTCAAAATAAGGAAAAATATGTCTTTGATCGAGAGAATTTCTTTTTTGACTGTATTAAGCAAGCAGTGAAGGCAAAGGAGGTTCCACAATGACAGAAGAGGAGACCAAGGGGTTGAATCTGCATGTTTGTACTTGGAAACCAAATGGAGAGAGGATGAAGAGAACTGGAAAAGAGATTCATAAATATGAGTCCAATAAGAGTTTTTATAACTCTTATTCAGACTCATATGATGTATGAAATTAGGCGCATATCGGGCGAGCATCTTAAGAACAGAAATACATACCCCAAAATGAGCTCATAGTGAGTGTAAACGCTCCGGTTTAGGATTCCTTTCCGACTCTTTTATGACTCGTAATGTTTGCTGGGCTATTGCCTTTCACTTGGCTGGCTGGGTGGCTGGCTACTTCTCGTTCGAGTTGAAGGTAGCCTGTCAATTTAGACGGATACATTTGGAGTCAACTCAATTAGAAATCAATAGCGTGTGAATAATACTCTTAACTGGCATGGCAATATGTAGAAAGTGAGTAAATATGTATGTACATTAGGGTGTCTCGCCTTGTATGGACCAAAAAATTTTCACCGTACGCCATATGATGCCTTGTTGGAAAACATTTCTGACATAAAAATATTACATGTTTCATCAAAGATTTTATATTTCAGAAACTCCCTAATATCAATTTCAACCAATTATTCCATTGATTTGAACAATTTCAGCTGCCAAGAGGCATTTGCATGTTTGAACAAGTACGTGCATGTGCGTAAGTAAGCCAGCAGGCAGGTAAAATAGACAACACAGTCAGACACTTCAGATTTTCAAAATGATTACACTTCATAACATTCATTTCAAATAACCAACAATAGCAACAGTAACAGCAACAGCAACAATAAGAAGAAGCTAGAATAATATGTATAAGAATATTGACAGTGCAGTCAATGCAGTTTGTAGGTACAAAGAATGCATTACGTTGGTTGCGATTAAACAGCAAGCAACTTGCTGCTAGTGTGAGTGTAGGTGTTTCTAATACAAATGTTTAAAACAATATGTTGCTGGCAACATTACTAACGAATACAAGCAAGCAGCATGTTGCATTATAATGCTTAGCTACACACAAACGTCAAAATAAAAAGAGGTGAGAGAGAGAAAGTGAACAATTAAAGTGCGTTGAATTTGGCTTGAAGCGAGGAAGTAGAAGTCGAATGGATTACTATGAACATACATATGAATGTGTCTAGTGAAGAAGGGTAATGAAAAAAGCAAAATTTAAGGGTTGGGTGGTTGACTGTCGGAAGTGCACATCAATTGGCTTGTCGATGATGTGCCCAAACAATTTCGATTATGCAGGCGCCACACGCAATCTTTGTTGTTGCTACACATGCGCTTTTTAATTGTTCGAGAGTGAGTGCAATTTTTCATGGTTGAATGACACTTGCAAGTGATTTTGTATAATTAATTGTAATTGAATGTGCAGCACAAATAATAGTAGTCGGTATAACGGAGAAAAGGATAAGGGGATTAAATTTAATTCATTAAATTAATTCGTTACGTTGCCGGTTTTAGCGACTAAACTACTTGGCTTTGTCCTACTCAGTAAAAAGTAGAAAAAAACAGGCGAATCGATATTAGCATAATTAGAAGAGGCAAGGCTACAGCAATAGGAGAAAAATAAAGAGAACCTTCGGCAACGGAAATGATTGCTTTAGTTGCTTAATTAATTGTAATTGCTTGAATATTTTTAATTGTTTGATTGTTTTTATTTTCTTGATTAATTTTGATTGTTTGATAGTTTTTAATTGCTTGATTTTTTTTAATTGTTTGATTTTATTAATTGCTTAATTATTTTTAATTGCTTGATTGTTTTTATTTGCTTGATAAATTTTAATTGTTTGATTGTTTTTAATTGCTTGATTTTTTTTTAGTTGCTTGATAAATTTTAATTGTTTGATTGTTTTTAATTGCTTAATTATATTTAATTGCTTGATTGTTTTTGATTGCTTGGTATTTGTATTGTATTTGTATTTTTATTTCTTTATTTCTTGTAAATCCTAGCACGACAATGATGAACATTATATTTATTGTGCTAGTCACATAGATTACATTCACTGTGGACAATAAAATTCGTATGGACTTAAAACTAAATACATATGTATAACATTATCATGAAAAACGTACATAAATAAATTAATAAATAAATAAATAACATTGCATTTGTGTAGGTAAGAAAGAAAAGAAAGTAAAAAATAATAATAAAAAAGAAGCTAGTAAGCATTGTAAAAATGCTCAATTTGCCTTTTGAATCGCAGTGCATTGCTTGTCTCCCTTGTTCTAATGGGAATAGAGTTCCAAAGACGTAATGCGTTAACGAAAAACTGCCGTTCGGAAATAAGTGTTTTATATTTAATGTGAACAATTAATGTTGACCTTGGCGATTCAAGGAACTGGAGCCTCTCATAAAGATATTTTGGTTCCTCTGTATATATGATTTTGTGAATTAGTAGGAGAGTTCTAATCTTTAATAAATTGTCAAAAGACGAGTTTAGAATCATTTTAGCACTATCCGAAACATGGTCACGTCTCTTAAGACCGAATACATATCTCGTTATGCTGTTATATGCGACATTTAATTTCCTACTACAGATTGCGTCACAGTTTGCAAAAACTTCACAACCATATAACAGCGTGGGTATTAAATACGATTTAGCTAGGAGAAGGCGAATATTGCGTGGAAGGAAGTATCGGGTTGACCAAAGCGCACGGAGCATTCCATACACTTTCCCAGTAGCACTGAAAATATGGTCATTCCATGTAAGTGTTCTGTTGAAAATTACCCCGAGATTCTTTGGCGAGTTCACAACATATTCGATATCAGTATTCCCTAGCTGGATTTTATCGACTAGACCAAGATCCAGAGTTCTCCTATGTATTACTAGACATTTAGACTTGTTGGGATTTAACTATAAGCCGTTCAAAGCAGCCCATTCAGAAACGCGAGCTAAATCAGAGTTTACATTTGCAACACAGTCACTCAAACGATTTGTTTTGCAATCTATATACAGCTGCACATCATCAGCATACATATGTACACTACAATGTTTCAAAATACCTGGTAAATCATTTATGAATAGTACGAAGAGGAGTGGACCAAGTATTGAGCCTTGCGGGACCCCCCTTGCTACTGGTAAAATATCAGACATACGATGACCGACACAGACAGCTTGAGCTCTTTCCCTGAGGTACGACTTTACTAGATTGAGTGCGTGGGTTGAGAAATTAAACATTGACTTTAGCTTACGGCACAGAATCTCATGGTCAACAGTGTCAAAAGCTTTCGAGTGGTCCAGAAGTGTCAGGAAAACTATGTTGTTTACATCGATACCTGCTCTGATGCTCTCCGTTACGTCCAGAATGGCAGTTGTACAACTTCTCTTAGGTCTGAAACCGGATTGACGGTCTGTTAATAAATTATTTGTATATATGTAAGTACTGATTTGTTTATGGGCTATCCGCTCAAAAACCTTAGATAAAAATGGTAGAATAGCTATTGGTCTGAACTCGCTTTTCGATTTGTGGATAGGAATTATCTTCGCAATTTTCCAACACTGGGGGTAGACACATGTGTTGAAAATTGAGTTAATTACATAAGTCAGATGCGGCAATATGACTGGCAGTATTGCTTTCAAAAAAACCGGATGAATCTTATCCAATCCCACCGCATTTGACTTCACTGCAAGTACTGCCAAGGACGAGTTTTAGGTTTGGATACTTTACATTTAACTGGAACAAAATTATCGAAGAGGGTATTTACGTTATCCTGTAAGAACTCAATTTGTTCATCAACGGATGTCAGGGTTCGTAAATGCCACCAGTCTATGCCTTCAACAGCATTCATCAGAGCAGGACTGTCAATATTTTTAAAATCACGATGGAAAAAGTATCTAGGAGATTCAGAAATTTCGAAGTCGAAGCACAGAAAAATCAGATCATGCTTCGAAAAGCCCGGAGCAGATAACTGACTATAATGAATGGCTTTCTGCAAATCATCTATAAAGAATATATCTAAAAGTGTAGCGCTTTGATTCGTGAAATGGGTTGGCATTGAATTATTTATTGAAAAGAGGCCTAAAGATTCCATATTAAGTCTGAAACCACTTTCTGTCAGTAGATCACTATTGAAGTCGCCCGTAATTATAATATTATTATAATCTAGAATCATTGGATGGAGACACTCAATAAACGTGTTGAACTCTATATGACGGTAAGGCCTGTAGGCACATCCAACAAGTACTTGGTCAAAATTCGAAGACACTTCTATGAAAATATATTCAACGGCATCACCATCACCAGATGCATACTTTAATTTACATGAGAGACTATTTTTAACATAGATTGCAACACCTCCCCCACGCCCATTCCTATCAGCGCGAAATAGTCGGTAGCCATTCACTTTAACCAGATTACTGCTTTGCCACGAAGAGAACCATGTTTCAGAGGCACACAGTATATCAATGTTTGAGTTCTCAAAGAGGTATCTAAACTCATCGATTTTTCCAAATAAACTTTGGGTATTCGGATGACAGATTTTCAATCCTTTGGCTCGCTTACTGAGAACCCGCAGCATGTTAAACAAACAGCCATTGGAACTGATTACTTCTTGATCCATTCCGGTCATTATTTAAAGTTAATTTCATCACCCCAGCACTGCGTTTGCGATTCAAAGTACAAATTGTAAAACTAATATTAAAAGCAAGAAAGAAATACGTGTGTAGAAAGTAGATTCGTTGCAGTTTGATGGTGATAACACAAAAACAGAAATAGAATTTTAATCTGAAGAAATACATATGTCTACAAGTCTTGGCTATCTTGTTTATTTTGATTATTTTGAGAAGTTTGTAGTGGGCCGTGATTTGACACTTCGCCTCCCCCATGGTCAGTCTGATTGTTGTTTCGAAAGGGTTGGAGTTTGATTGTTTGATTATTATTAATTTTTAAATTATTTTTAATATTATTTTTAGTTGCTTAATTATTTTTATTTTCTTGATTATTTTTAATTCTTGATTGTTTTTAATTGCTTGATTGTTTTCCCCTGCTTCTGCGTTTTTGCTTGCTTTTTATTTTCAACCGCTTGATTGGTTTTAACTGCCTGATTATTTTTAATTGCTTAATTATTTTTAATTGATTGATTGCGATTAGTTGCTTGATTGTTTTTAATTGCTGAATTATTTTTAATTATTAAATTATTTTTAATTGCTTAATTAATTTTAATTGTTTGATTATTTTAATTGTTTGATTGTTTTTAATTGCTTAATTATTTTTAATTGCTTGATTGTTTTTAATTGCTTAATTATTTTTAATTACTTGATTGTTTTTAAAGGGTTAATTATTTTTAATTGCTTAATTGTTTTTAAAGAGTGAATTATTTTTAATGGATTGATTGTTTTCAGTTGCTTGCTTGTTTTTAATTGCCTGATTATTTTTAATTACTTAATTATTTTTATTAGCCTGTTGTTTTTAAGTGCTTGATTGTTTTTAATTGCTTAATTACTTTTACTTGCTTATTATTTTTGATTGCTTGATTATTTTTAATTCATTTTTTTAAATTAATTGATTGTTTTTAATTACTTAACTATTTTTAATTGCTTGATTATTTTTAATTGCTTGATTGCTTTTAATCGCCTATTTATTTTTAACCGCTTGATTAAAAACAATCATTGCTTAATTATTTGTAATTGCTTAGTTATTTTTAACGGTTTGATTGCTTTTAATTGTTTAATTGCTTGATTATTTTTAATTGCTTGGTTGTTTTTAATTGTTTTGTTATTTTTAATTGTTAGATTTCCTTTAATTACTTTTTAATTGCTAATTATTTTTAATTGCTTGATTATTTTCATTTATGCGATTATTTTTTATAAGTATATGGTTAGTTTTTAATTATTTTTCCGTACAAAAACACTGCACGTCATGGCGCCTGAGCAAGTTTTGTCAGAATAAAAATAATTAATCGGTTAATTAATTAATTTCTCAAGCATTAAAAAAATCAGTTATTATTAAAAATAATTGTATTAATCATGCAATTAAAAAAATTTAAAATAATTGAAAATAAACCAAAAAAACATACCATTAAAATTGATTAATCGATTAATTAATGTACATTTTAATTAAACTTAAGCAAATATAAATACCTAAGTACATATATGTATTTCTATGTTAGGCCAGAGCGATTTGTATGGAGGGAAATTCATCGATATCGGGCCATCGAAATTGGGATTCCCCTCTCATTTTTCTTTTTCTCCTCCACGAAATTTGCCTAAAACTAATTTTGATGTACCGGAATTTGTTTTTTATGAACCAAGAAAATAAAAAATTTACAAAAAACGCCAAAAAATTAACCAGGCTCACATGCCAACCAGTTGAACCAAAATTTTATGCTGAATCCAAATGTGAAAGCAGAGTTAAAATCGTATGAGCCATTTTCGAGATATAATTTCAATTTTTTGTTTCGGAGGCTGAATAGCTAAAATCTGATATTTTCGCAATTATCTTGCTGCGTATAATATATCTTCAAATTTCTTGCAAATTACTAAAAGATAAGTTAATTCAATATAGTAACAATTGGGCAATTCACAAGCTGTTGTAAAGTATTGTAATGTTGTATACTGGTAAAGGTTTACAATAGGTGTATCAGTAGGGTTGATTTTTCTCATACAAATTTCAATACAACCAATACAACTGGGCAGCCTATGTTTATTGAGTGTGCTATTTGATTTGTTTTTTATTCTGACAGTTTGTTAACAAAAATTTAAACAAAAATATGGAAGCGGTGAGACGAAAAAAAAAAAACAAATTACTTACATCGTGTGTATCATATATCAATTAGGACTTGAATCCGCCGCTAACAAATCTAATAACTGTTTTTCGCTTTCGCCTGGCATTTTTTTATTCAAATTTTTGTAAACAACAAACTGTAAACAATAACGAAATACAACAAAACACATACGAGAGTCTGTTCACAGGTACTGCGTTCTTATGTACATTTTCCTTTACAACATACAACTTTACAATAGCCAGTGAATTGCCCAAATATTTTAAAATTAAAAATTATCTTCCGGTATAGCAGAACTAGAATGCACTCTTTTTTCCCAAGCCCAAAATCATGGTAGATATAGGAACTCTATTTTTCCGATATCGATGATTTTCGCTGACAGGACTTTGTGTACAATAAATGCTCCAAATACAATATTTCAGAATTTTAGCTGCAAAAATTGAAGATTTACTTCCCAAAACGAAGATTTATGCTACTTGAACGTGTTTTTTTAGGGACCGTAACGATTATAATTTTTATAAAAGTAATCATTTTTAATCGTTATAATTTGATTTTTATTTTTTCGATCAAAAATAATTTTTATTTCTGGATTTAAATTTTTCCGATGGAACTTGATCGATATTTTATGATTTTTATTTTTTCGATCAAAAATAATTTTTATTATTGGATTTCAATTTTTCCGATCAACTTTAATAAATATTTATTTATTATTTTTTCCGATCATAATAAACTCTAAAAACTTGTTTCTTTTATACCATACGCTATATAATTAATGCGCTAACATAAATTTTGTTCTCAAATAGAACTGCGCCAATTTTTATTAAAATTGGTTGGAAAGTGCGTCCATAATCGCCGTTGGAAAATTACTGAATGGTTGTTGTATGCTTTTGAACAGAACGGAACAGAGCTATGGCAATGTACATGCATAGATGTGTTCGTATGTGTATACCAAGCAATTCTGAACACAACATGCATAATGTTGGCAATCGTCAACTTCAGGCCATCAAATATAGGATTCACTAACGTTTGAAAAAGTTTATTATGATCGGAGAAAAAATAAAAAAAAATATTGATTAAAGTTGATCGGAAAAATTTAAATCCAATTATAACAATTATTTTTGATTGAAAAAATAAAAATGATAAAATATCTATCAAATTTGATCGAAAAAATAAAAATCATAAAATATCGATCAAGTTTCATCGGAAAATTTTAAATTCAATAATACAAATTATTTTTGATCGAAAAAATAAAAATCGTAAATAATGGTTATTTAAAAATTTAAAAGATAAAAATCTTCAGAATAAAGATGAGGTCATATTTGGATAGAATGTGCTAAAATCATTATATCGGCATACTTGCATTTTATTGTTAACTAAGTTTTCATAATGATTTTTTCATCCGAAGAAATGAAAATAACAATTAAAATCGGTCCCTGGTTTTTTTTTTGCTTCCAGTAGTACCCCATGGCGTATGAGTAACCTTGAGTTTTCTTTGGTTTCACTACATACGATGTTATACGTAGACAAACCCCTTTGTGTGCCTAAATGTATGTATAAACATATGTATGTATGTATGTTGGCTGCAGCACTGTACACTCACTGAGAGCTCGCCAGCAATTTATTACTTTGGAATTTCAATCTTAAATTTTGCCATTTATTATACCAAAAATATTAGTTAGTAAGGAGAATCAAATGTTCAAAAAAAAAAAAGTAAGAGTCAAAGCAAATTCGAAATTGCTGGATATCTAGGAAATAGAACGAACAAACACACATAAGCGTACTTAGTCGCACATATGCATGTATGTGCACTAGCAATACAAATTCAAATAGAACTAAACAAACTAACAAAACCAAGTCAAATAACATAAAATACAAACAAATAATTCTTTTAGCTATGCAAATGGCAATCTCAGTTGAAATGAGAATGTATGTAAATATACATACATAAATACACACATATTTGTACATACATATATGAGCGGGTAAGGCAACCAAAAGCCAATGAGACTAGTGCAGACTTTGAGTAATAGAAAATGCAAAATTGTGAAAGTAAAGAAGGCAACAACAAATGACGATAACTAATATATATAAATTACCTTTTGATAAATCTCAGTCATTCATATCAACATAGATACATATGTACATATACATGTATGTGTGTAATAGGTATTTGTATTGGGCCCGTCAGAATGAATACTTTTCCGGCAATCCAGCAGCGTTTAACTGACACATACTTCAATTGCATATATTTGTTACGGCAAAGTTGAAGTACTGATTGTGTCGATCTTCATTCAAATACATGTAATTCCACTCTGCTGTCAGTTAAACGGATTGCTGGATTGACGGAAAAGTATTCATTCTGACGCCCCTATATAAGCTGAAGAGAAAAGAAAATGAATTCATAGAATCGGGGATACCCAGTTGGGAAAAGTTTGGAAGTTGTTGGGTAGCTTGTAAGTAGCTGGATATAAATTTGAATGTATAGAGAGCTGACGGAAAGTAATGGGGAAGTGAACATACAGATGTGCAGAGCGAAAGACGCTAACGACTATTGAAGGCAAAGCCTAAGCCGATGGTATGCCGAGTGATGGACTATTTTAGGCCGTTTTTGGGCCGATTTCAGGCCCGATTTCAGGATGCAGGATGATTTGATGAAAATTAAAATACGATTGAGAAGAGATTGAAATGCGAATTGAGCGACAATTGAGAGGCAATTGGATTGAAGAGCGTTTGAAGGACGATACGATTGAAAAGAAAGAAGATATAAAAACGTCAAGAAAACTATTCAATAACGAGCAATAGACGATTGGAAGGCAATTGCAAGACGATTAAGAGGCGACTAAAAAGCAATTGAGACACGATTTAAAGGGATTACAGATATAGACAAAAACATGTCCCAAATTGAAATCTTATTTAAGATGGACTCAAATATAATTTAGGGGCTATGCAATTACTATTTTTAGTCGATCGAAGGACGATTGAAAAGCGTTTTGACGATTGACGCATAGATACGAAGACATAAAAACGCTGCAAACTTAATTTAAAGCCCGATTAATAGATGATTGAAGGACGATACAGAGATTATATATTGATACACATGCATAAGGAGGATTATAAGATCATTATAGAACGATAGAGAAATATTTCAAGCACAATTGACGCCATGCAGCGCGAAACCGAAACGAGTGACGCCGCTTATTGGACTCAGCCAAAATCTTCTACTAATAAGAATAATACCCTGCACAGTAAAAAATTATAGTTTATTTCTAATATCATTTGGTACTTAATTTAATCATTCTTGGAATTAAATTTGAATATTAATGCCAAAAAGTCTTATTTTTAAACTATGAGAAGTTTTACAATTTTATATATTCCAAAGTAGTTTCAAAATAAAGTCTTAAAAAGTATTAAAATCCTCCCTAAAGAAGTTTAATCATTTATGGTTTAAAAACAAATCCTGAAAAGTATAAAAAACTTTCTCTTTCACAGTTATATTACCATCAAAATATTTTTGGTTTGAAATCAAAACCAAAAAAAGTATTAAAAAAAAATTATCAGAAAAAAGTAAAAAAAAAAAAAAATCAAACAATATGTTTCTAAAACTGCAATCCGAAGGAGTAATTAAATCTACTCAATAAAATGGCCCGAATCGAATAATTTTATCAAGTAAGTAATGCAGGAGATTAATTAAATATCATGAGGGTAAATTTTGCTTTATTTTTTCAGTCATAAGGCAGTTGAGGGTCCCTCTTTCAGTATCACTGCAAGAACCGCGACGGCGCCGAAATTTCCCTGGACATCTCCAAAATATTAGTATAAAAGTGACAATATGTATATGTATATATCGAGACCTAATCACCATAAAAGTGTATCCAACAAAATGATCGATTTCAGCTTTTTATGGAAATCAACAATTTACTATCACATGCATCAACTCCCTAAATTTCATAACTGTGAAATATGCAGTTTCGAAGTTAGAGACTAAATAAGTTTCACGGCTGCATACAAATTGTATGCAAAACAAATTAAAAAAACTGTGTCCTGTAAAATTTACTTTTTGTTGGATACACTTTTATGAGGATTAGGGCGCGATATATAAGGTAATTTAGTGTTTGCTACTACTGTTTTGGATTTTTATGTAAATAAACTATGTTAACGTTATTCAATTTCTTATTAATCTTTGGGATAATGGGTTATTTGCTGTATATCCACTGGAAATTTTATGGGGGTTTATTTTTTAATCCAAAAAAGTATAAAATTTATTCCAATTTTCGGATAGATTTAATACCATTTAAACAATTTTTATTATTATTAAAAATATTTTAGATATAATCAAAATTTGGTTTTGATTTAATTCCATAAAAGTATAGAATTTATTCCAATTTTGGATTTATTTTTAATACTAGAAATATTCTAAAAATAATGAAAATTTGGTTTTGATTTAATTCCAAGAAAGTATTAATTTGACACCAAGAATAATTTCTGTCTCTCAATATTCTCTTCTTTTTTTTTAAACCAGAATGGTTTTAATTTTATGCTTTTTGGCATTGTTATATATAAATACCAAAATGGAATTAAAATTAAACTAAAATTTTTACTGTGTGAGTGACTGCTTAATGTAAATGAGTTTATCGCCTGGATTTCGACTATCATTCTGCCAATTTTTGCTTTACATATACGAAGCGCAACTGGCTATAAGCTTCAAACAAGTACACAGAAATAAATTTTTCGTTTTATTCAAACATTGCATTTATATATGCATTTTGTTGTTGCTGCAGCAAATGTTTATGCATTTATTATTTGTGTTTTTTTTGGGATTGTTGTTGTTGTTATTATTGTAAGTTTTGCCACACACATACACATCATTTTGGCGTTAAATCCGAAATCATTTTCCGTATATGTATGTACATAAAAGAGTTCAGATACAACGCTAAACTAAAGCAGAATAACTGACCCCAACTTGAGCCGTGAGCCATGCACATTAGGCCGTTTCGCCGTATAGGCACCAAAAAAAAAAAGAGTTCGCCGTATGTCTTGTTTTAAAATATTTTTTTCTTTGTTTAATACACCAGTTTCTTTGCCTTGAAAGCGAGGTTTCTACTATATAATCGCATTAACCCTAGGCGCACCATTGAGGTCACTGCTATCCAGTACTTAGTTTATAGCACCTGAATGTACCTTTTTTTGCCTGCGTTTTAAACTTACTCGAAAAGCATTAATCCTTTGTGATAGAAGTATTTCGATCGCTTTAGTAGAAACTGAAATAATTGACATTTAAAATTCCGAAGAATATATGCATAAATATGTTTTTCACTTCCTGAAGTCTTTTAGGTAAATTTTACAAATATTTTTTCTGAAGAGACCCCTACTGAATTTTCATGGCGAATAATTTTCTAAAACATTTTAACCCCCTAACAACCACACGAAACGGTATTTTGGTCCCTTTTTAGTAATTCAAGAAAAATAGTATTTTTATGGTCGCTATAGGCTTAAAATTTTCTAAGAAATTTTTCGCCGAAAAAAATTTTTGCAAAATGAAACTAAAAGACCACAGAAATCAAAGAACATACATATCGTCGCTCCGGAAGAAGAAAGACGCATACCAGTAATTTGACGACGAAAAAAGGCGCATTAAAAATATGTCGGGGAAAAAAGACGCTTTACAAAACATGTCGACGAAGATAGGCGCATTAAAAAATATTTTGACGAAAAGAGACGCATTACAAAATATTTCAACGAAGAAAGACGCATTAGCATTATTGACTGCGAAGAAAGACGCATTAGCATTAATAGTGACAAAGAAAAATAAAAAATCGAATACGTCTTTCTTTCCTAAAAAATATTTGAATGCGTTTTTCTTCATAGTAAAAAAAATAAAGCATCTTTCTTCAAAAAAAAAAAATAAAGTCTTTCTTTCGAAAAATATTTTTAATCCGTCTTTCTTGCAGTTTGCGTTTTTTTTCATCTATAGCGACGATATTCTTCGGAATATTGATCGCAATTTATTTCGAGTTTTACTGAAGCGAACTTTTTTTTGCGATACGGTCTAATGCAGATATGTACATTAGATCGTATCGCCAAAAAAAAGTTTAAAATGTTCCCCCCTGGTTCAAATGTTTACTTGTTGGGGATTTCAAAAATGAAAAAAAAAATTTTTTCGGCACCCTGTAAAAACAGCGAAATTCGTTTTTTGCTTATAACTTTTCTATTTGGTCTTTGATTTCAACGAGCAATATATTCTTGTAAAGGCTGTAACCCATGTCATATTTCGTCTGTATAAGCCATTAACCTGCGACACCAACTTTAGCTTTTATTAAAATTTATTTAAAACCAACACCCTGTATTAAAAAATTTTTTTTTTGAATAAAGTAAATATAGCCTTGAATATAGTTATGACATCATTATATGAGTAAAAAAGATTATTATTTATTAATATTAGCTCTGTTTAATGAACAAAAACAGTTCAGAGCAGAGTAGGGCAGCTGTCAAAATAGAAATAGAGCAACTTAGAGCAACTCAGAGCAGAAATGCCATGAAACACTTGAAACTTGATAGTTTCCATTTATTTTTTGGTTAATCCTCAAAATTAATGCAAATGCACAAATTCACGCATGCCAAACGTGGTTTTTCTTGCAAGCTAGTTTTTTTTTGAACTTTTCAAAAATTTATTTTTTCTTGACTGACAATTGCTTCTCTGCTCTAACTTACTCCACAAAAGAAGCTAGAGCAGAAATTTGTGATCTAGATTACTCTAGTTTTGTTTTTAGCATCCTCGTGAAACAAAAGATAGAGCAAGAAAAGTGTTCATTAAACACAATTTTGTGAAATATCTAAACCTGGCGTAAGCTAGAGCAGCTCTTAGTTTTCAGGAAAAAAATTTTTTTTTCAAATACAGGGCGTTGGTTTTAGTAAAAATAGAATAAAATCTGAACTTGGCATGATGGACTAATAGTTTCTATGGATGAAATATTGCCTTGGTGAATACCTTTCTAAAAATGTATCACTTTTGAAAATCGAACGTAAAATATAGAAATTATAGAAAAAAAAACAAATTTCGCTGTTTTTACAGGGTGACAAAAAAATTAAAATTTTTTTTTTTAAAACCTCATAAGTGTTCAAACTGGGGGGAACATTTTCAACTTTTTTTTCCTCCCTACACCGTGATACGCTCTAATGTACATCCATGCACAGGTCTGTGTGTGTGTGTATGCTTTGGTCAAAGGTTTTATGTAGACTCTTGACCGAGCGAGACTCTTTTGGTGTTCAAAGCGAGGAAGTGCAGGAGGTGCGGTACGATGGCGGTGTATGGACATAACAAATATCAACATATTTGTCCAAAAACTGTGCACAGTTGCATTTTATATTTTTCTGACATATTTTTCCTTGCTTGCTTTGTCCACTTGCTTGATGGTACTCTTCTGATCTTTATTGTTGTTGTTTAAACATATGTTTGTATGCATATATATATGTATAGTGAAAAATACTGTTAGCATTGTGCATTTCATAGTAAAATCCACATTTGCTTTACTACTTCCAAGTATTTATTTGGCATGGCAGCTGATATGGTCAATCTTCTTCTTACCTCATGCTTCCTGCCTGCCTGCCTGCCTTCCGTTCGTCTTCCTTCTTCACTCTGCTCTCAGTTTCGTGCGGTGTTTTGTTGCAATCTAATATTTTTTCGAGCGTCACACACGCTTGAAAAATCTTTTCGAACGTAAATCAATCCAAATGCATCAAGACATGCCAACGTGCGACAGAGTTGCCGGTCCGTCTAAGTTCACTTCGGCGTTGCCAACAAGCAGTTTGCTGAGCCCTGCAGAGAGTGAATAAGCTGCTTCAGTGCTGGCTAGCCTAACCGCATGTGATTGTTTTTTATGCAGGGGGTGGTCATTCTTACTGCTTTGACTTTGGGTCTCCTTTGAGCATGCTTTTTCCTTACTTTGTCACTGTGTATCACGCCATGCGAGACCACCAAAGAGTTCTCGTTTGCTATTGGCAAATAGTTGGGTTGAAGCAAATCCCGGCATGTATAATAACCAACTGTGTTTCCTTCGTAAACCAACATTCCTTCTTCTTCACCGTCAACTTTTGCTTCTGCTGCTTCTTCTCTTCTCCTCTTCGTTTTCGTTTCTCTTCTTCATTCGCCTGATTTGGTTTTTGTGCTCTCCCTTCTGCCGCATGCCAGTCCAGTCACTTTCTATTCTCCAGTCGCTCCTGTCAACTTCAATTTAGTATTTTCTATGCGCATACACCGGAAAACCCTGCTCTGATTGCGTGGAACTCTGTATTTCTTTGCATGTGTATAACTAGTATGTACATATTTCCCATTGTTATTGTTGCTGTTGTTAATTTTTGCTTTGTTGTATTTCATTTCGTATTTGCATTTGCATTTTTCGTTCCTCTACACTCTTCGCCAAACTTGCATTCACAAGTCACCAGAGTTCGTTCTTATGATTTGTTCTGTTGCCAGTCCACTTGACCGGAACATACTTTTAGGGGCTTCCAATCGAAATCGTTACTCAAATTTGCAATTGCAATTACAATTTGCTACTTGTAGAGGGTGCGGCGTATTGTGTGTCATTTCGGGCATTTTTGTATTTGGTGGGGAAATTCATGGGAAACTGGTTGTGTTCTTGAATGACAATTGAAAGGCGATTGCACGACGGTTGAAAATAATTGTAAGACGATCGTAAAACAATTGTAAGATGATTTTAAGACGATTGCAACCG
Source organism: Urophora cardui (assembly GCA_960531455.1). NCBI lineage: Eukaryota > Metazoa > Arthropoda > Insecta > Diptera > Tephritidae > Urophora > Urophora cardui. The sequence continues at coordinate 23,984,439 of OY482671.1, read as the reverse complement.
GATTGAAAGACGATTATGAAACGATTGTCGTACGATTGTAAGATGATTTTAAAATGATTGCAAAATGATTGTAAAACGATTGGAAGTTTGAGAAATGATTGCAAGAGGATTGAAAGGCGATTGTAAGATGATTGCAAGACGATTGGAAGGGGATTGTATGACGATTGAAAGACGATTGAAGGAGACTATATGACGATTTTAGATCATTTGTAAAACGATTGCCAGAAGATTAGAAGACGATTGAAGGCGATTGTATGACGATTGTAGAATCACTGTAGAACATTTGTAAAACGATTGCCAGAGGTTTAGAAGACGATTGAAGGCGATTGTATGACAATTGAAAGACGATTGAAAGAGACTATATGACGATTTTAGATCATTTGTAAAACGATTGCCAGAAGATTAGAAGACGATTGAAGGCGATTGTATGACGATTGTAGAATCACGATCGAAAGTCGATCGAAAGACGATTGAGAGACGTTTAGAGGGAAAATACAAATAGACAGTGTATAAAACGGGCAAAGGTGGACGGCAGATTGGTGTACGATAGGCGGACAGACTATGTAAAAAAGTAAATGAAGATGCCACAACGACATTTAGAGTACCTAACCATCAAAAGAGACCGGAAGATTTGTTGGCAATCGTGTGTGTACCAAGCTTGGTTGGTTTGAGTGGCGAGTCCCACTGACTCCAATTAGCGCCGATGCGCCGTTTTGTTACCACAATTTATGACTAAACCAGTGAAAAGTAAAAGTAGAACCGAATGAGCAGTTCGGAAACCAGGGCAGATCACACACCCTATATCCATCCTGTTTAATTTAAATAATTAAGCAGCAGGTGCTCCACGGTCTCCTCCATTCCAGGAAGATTGCAGCTGCGATACAAAGTGTTATGGTCCAATCCCAATCGGGCAGTGTGTGTACCAATGGTCCAGGATACTGTGAATATCGCAGTTAAGCGGCAAATTTAGCATCTCCCCAGTCCTTCCTGGATGGATAAATAATCTCATCTAAGTACTTATACATTTGTTATACAAAACTATTAGCTTTGCCCATAGTGCGGTCTTTTGCATGCATCTCGATTGAAAATTACATTTACATACTTTGCCATTTAGCAAAGCCCAAAGACCGATTACAAAAGAAAGTCAAAAGATTATTAGAGACCTAAGGCTTAAGGCCAGCAAGGCGGCAATGGATTGTACTAACAACAACTACAAACACACCAATGCGACGAAATGAGTTGCTCGCCAAAAAAGAAAGGCAAATTGTTAGCGCCTTAAATAGATAGTAGAAGGACAGGAATAGGGACTAAAGGGAACAGAATGGACAACAAAGCCGAGGGAGAGGGAAGAATACGGAATGGCACGAAAGTATTTATCTACACAGAGGAACATAGAAGTATACGAATAAATGGCAGTTCGTAGTGGGAATGGTAGCTGAGACCAATTTAGGCGATTTTCCATTTCGCACACAGACACACACAAATACACACATTCAGGCAGCTAGTACAGCTACAGCCAACCAGAATTGTGTTGCATTTTTGTTGGTTGTGTAGAAAAAATTGGGGGCTTCTTCGGACTTTACAGACTGAAGTGTAGAGGAAAAAGCGTGAGTGGATATGTGTCTGTGTATGTGCGTGTGTGTGTGTCGTGACTCCATTTTGATAAGCGCAATTGGGCAAATGACGCCCGCCTAAGCTTTTCATTGCAACTACCAGCTAAAACTGCAACTGCAGCTGTAAGGTGACGCTGCTTACTCCTCTTCTTCTTCTTCTGCTCTATCTCTACTGACTTGTTACGCTTCTGGTTCGTTACGAATTTCCTATGAATTGTAGATGCAATCAACAGTGTGCAGCACAAAACAAACAACAACAAGGCAGGCAACGACAAAAAAGCAACAACAAAAAAGAAGAAACGAATCAAGTTCGTAAGACTAAAGACCAAAGCAACAAGCGGCTGGGCGAACTAAATGTAAACTGCAAATCAGTTGAGGAAAAAACAAAAAAAAAAAAAAACGAATAAACAACAACAAAAGACCAGAGTGTTGCTAAGCTCAGTATTGTGATCAGGGCCATAGCCAGACATTTTTTTCGTGGGGGATTTCATCGCTGTAGATTTTTTTTTTTTTGAGAAAAATATATAACCTATTTCGTGCACTAAATAAAAATAATAAAAAAAATCTGGTTTCTAAAGTGCTATTTAGAAGAAAAAATTTTTTACAAAACTTTTGATTTTCAAATTAGGGTTTTTATAAGAAGTTTTAAAAATCAGGAAACTTGTATTCATTTAAAAATTAGACGGTTCTATTGCAAACACGATGAATACTTTACTTTTGCTGATTTTATCCAAGTGAATAAAAAAAAATATTTTATGGACGAAGAACTTGGTTAGATTCTTCTTTTTCTTCATTGGCGTTTAACCGTCTAGACGATTCTGGCCGAGTCCAACAGAGCGCGCCAATTGCTTCTGTTTCGTGCAGCATGGCGCCACTTGGGAACACCTAGGGAGGCAGCATCGCTGTCCACCTGATTTTCCCAACGCAGTGGGTGTCTCCCTTTTCTTTTGCGTTCAGCGGGTTTCGATAGAAATGCTTTCTTGGCCGGAGCGCCTTCGTCCATTCTCACGACATGACCTGCCCAACGCAGCCGCTGGATCTTTATTCGCTGAACAATGTCGATGTCTGTGTAAAGCTCGTACAGCTCATCGTTAAATCTCCGTCGATACTCGCCCACGCCAACGCGCAAAGGTCCATAAATCTTACGAAGAACTTTTCTCCCGAATACTCCAAGTGCCATCTCATCTGATTTTGAAATTGTCCATGCTTCTGCGCCGTACATGAGGGCTGGAACGATGAGCGTCCTGTAGAGTGTGATTTTTGTTTGTCGAGAGAGGACTTTACTTTTCAGTTGCCTACTTAGTCCGAAGTAGCATTTATTGGCAAGCGTGATTCTTCGTTGGATCTCCGTGCTGACATCATTCTTGGTGTTAATGCTGGTTCCCAGATAGACGAAGTCATTAACAGTTTCGAATTTGTAGCTATCAACATTGACGTGGCTGCCAAGGCGTGCTGTTTCTTTGTGTGATGACAGGAGGTACTTCGTCTTGTCCTCGTTGACCGCCAAACCCATTTTCTTAGCCTCTTTATCCAGCTTGGAGAGGCAGAACATACGGCGCGAGTGTTAGTGCCAATGATGTCGATATCATCGGCGTACGCCAGCAGTTGTACACTCTTGTGGTATAAAATGCTTCCTGTATGGTTAAGTTCTGCAGCTCGTATTATCTTTTCCAGCATCAAATTGAAGAAGTCGCACGAAAGAGAGTCACTTTGTCTGAAACCTCGTTTGGTCTCGAACGGCTCGGAGAGGTCCTTCCCAACGGAGATGGTGGTGATGTTGACTAAGGCACTCTGCACACGGAGCGTACTCTTTTAGACGCGTATTAGATACTACAGACGAAAGCTGTACGCTTTGATGTCGCGCACGTATATTTCAATTGAGGGCTGCACACGAGTCGTCAGCTTCATGCATTCGTCAAAGTATGCTGGCTACATGTCGCTTGGCGTAAAGCAGTGCTGGTAGCTAGGCGTACTACGCTTAGAAAACAGGAAGAAGAAGACGTTTGTTTACATTTTTCAACATGGTGAAATTTATAAAAGCAGTAAAATTTGTGGAAAAAATCGGAAAAAATTTGTGTATAATTAAAGAAAATGGAAGATTCCATAAAATTTTTCATCTTTTCTATTTAAAGCTTCGAAATTTAAAGCAAATACCGTATTATTAATTTGTTTGTTTGTTTTGTGCAGCGAAGTTTTATGTCGCTTCGTGTGCAGATCTTGAGGCGTAGGGAAATCGACGCTACATGAAATGTCTGGTACGCGTCTATGACGATACGCCTCGTGTGCAGAGTGCCTAACACCACCAACTTGGTTAGATTACCCAGCTGTTTTCAGCAGTAAAAGTCCGCACCAAGATTTTTAGCTTATATTGAGACTCTAACTTGTTTTTTTTTTTTTTTTGAAACTTTATTATTTGACATCCGATTTTTGAAATTGATAGATATCTCATTATTCTAGTCTTTTGAGCAGAGTTTGAAATTATTTTCAACTTTTTTTTTTCATCTCCATTTGAAAATTAAAAAATAAAGAGCGCAGCAGAAGTATAAAAATAAAAAGTTCTACTGTACGGCAACTGCGCAGCCTTAAGTTTCAAAAAATTATAGTCGACTGTTGCTGTATTGTGGAAATTTTTACAGCACAGCAAAGGGCAAACATAATTTCGAGTTTTTACAGCACTGTTGTTTATTTAAACTGCAAATTTGTGTAACATGATTAAGAACTTTTCTATAAGGAAATATGATAAAATTTTAGAAAATGTATGTAACATAATTTAATTTATATGTGGTATATCGTTAGAAGCGTACTTTAATTATCTTTCGAACCGGGTAGATACGGTTTGCGGGTATTTGTTAGAGGTGGAAAACTATCGATGGCACTATCGATAGTATCGATATTTTATTTTTTTAACACTATCGAAGACCATCGATGGCTTTTTGAAAACTATCAAAAACTATCGATGTGAATGTGTACTATCGATCGTTTTACAACTTTTACATCCCCATATTGCACCATACTATTTCAGATTCTGTTGAGGTTTTATATTCGTATATGTACAAAAAAAATTTAAACGACATTATAGAAGGCTTTGAAAATTTTTTTGTTTCGACTTCAAACTTTCACTTCCGTATACTAAAATATACTGGACTGAATGTAAAAAATTGAGATTTTGATGTTTTCTTGAATTTTTCAAATTTTCGGTGATAGTTCTATCGATAGTAGGTACTATCGATGGTTTATTTTTTGAAGACTATCGAAGACTATCAATACTTTTTTTCAAACTATCAAAAACTATCGATGGTGGCACTATCGACCGTTTCCCACCTCTAGTATTTGTAACTTCAGAATTTTTGATTGAAGTTGTAACCAAAAAAAAAAACCCAAAATTACGTTATCTCAAAACCCTAACCATAAAAAAATGGTTTTGACCTCAGCAGGTTCATGCCAGCCCTCCCCTATACCTGAAATTCTTGGTATTTTCTCAAATTAATTATTTGTAAACTAGTGTATTCAACATATAGCTTTGAATATGATAGAAGTAAAATTTACTTACCAGAATTTCGTGGGGGGTTCAAACACCCAAACGCTCCCCCCTAAATGCGGCCTTGATTGTGACGGAGTCAGCAAATGTTTGCTGTTGTTGACTTACTTTTTTTTTTGTTTTTATACAAGTGTCCGATTAGCATTTTTGCACCTCTGCGTTTGAAACGCATTTGACCCCAAATGATTATTGCTGTTTGTAAGACTAATGAAGCTTACACAACAGCCAGCAGCAACAGCCAGTTTAGCAGTAAAAGCTCTAACTTAGCCCTGACTAAATAAACTCACAAATTACATCGCCATCTTTGGCATGAGAATTGCAATTTTGCATAGTTAGTATCTCCGTCTAACTACCATCTATCTACTCCTATGTGCCTCTGCAATTGCGCTCATGCAAATATGCCTGACCTGCTGTGGTAATGGTTCATGACACTTAAGCTACTTAAGTATTTTGGTTTGGTGAAATTTTTAAAAAAAATTTTGTGTGATCAAATACAATTACCAGAACTCGGTTATTATCTGTTTGCAACAAAAATTACAGGCATACATAATTTTGCGCTGAATTTTGGCTGAAATGAGCGTTAAAAGCGCATGAAAGCAATGTTTTTATCCTCAGCTGTACTAGTACACAGAGTATTATAGTTTTAATCACATAACAGTGGATTGTAACAGAATGAAATAATCGAGAAGATATAGACTTATATATATCAAAATGATCAGGGTGAAAAGAGAAATCGATTGAGCCATGTCCGTCCGTCCGTCCGTCTGTCCGTCCGTCTGTCCGTCTGTAAACACTCTAACTCGCTCAAAAATTGAGATATTTTGATGAAATTTGAAATGCAAGTTGGTATCGACACTGGGACGGTTGGTATTGAAAATGGGCGAAATCGGACCATGACCACGCCCACTTTTCCCATATAGAGAAAATCGGAGATTTGGTATCTCAGTCACTAATATAGCTAGAGTGATGAAATTTTACCCACGTGTTGAGCTCAAGCCCCTAAGAAGAAATTTGATGAAATTTTGGAAAATGGGCGGTGCCACGCCCACTTATTAAGGGTCAAACATTGAAAGTTTTATATGTCATAACTCAGAAACCGTTGAAGATATATCGATGAAATTTGGCACGCTTTATTTGCTTACTTAGGCAAACGTTTGGATGGAAAATTGTTAAAATCGGTTGTCGGCCACGCCCACTTTTATATATGTGTATTATAATATGACCTAATAAAAACATTTTAAGCGAGATCTCTGTCAAATATAAAGATATATCATTGAAATTATGGCAGGAGTCCACCTGCGGACATGAAACGAAAAACACAAAAATTTTGGAAAATGGGCGTGGCACCGCCTCTTTTTAGAAGCAGGAATATACGAGATTTCTGAGCCCATAACCCGACTAATAATTTATACATAATGACGAAACTTGATACGTACACTTTTATTACTTGTGGTAATACATGTTGAAAATTTTAGCGAGATCGGTTGATGACCACGCCCACTTTTATATATGGGTATTATAAAGTGGCCTAATAGCAACATTTTAAACGATATCTCTGTCAAACATAAAGATTATTCATTGGAATTTTGTGGAATAAGTTGGACAATAGACCGGAAACAAAAAATAGAAAAATTTTGGAAAATAGGCGTGGCACCGCCTCTTTTTAGACAAAGGAATATACAAGATTTCGGGGCCCAAAACTCGACAAATAATTGAGATATTATGAAGAAACTTGGTTTATACACTTTTATAACTTGTGTTAATAGACACGCAAAAAATTATTGAATTCGGTTTATGACCACGCCTACTTTTTAATAAAGATAATTCTGGAACACCCTTTGGAAATTTGTAACGTGACATCTTTGTAACTAGAAGTCATAAAGGAAAGAAATTTTGCACAAAGAATAATATTCATATGCTTGGTTGGATGGCTGATAAAAATTTTGAAAATGGACTTGGCTACTCCCACTTTATCTAGCACTCCCTTTATATAAAATACACCGTGTTTCCATCAAACGCAAACAAACTATGAAAGCATACAGCTGAGTATCTAATGTTCGATTCCAATCGAACTTAGGCTTCCTTACTTGTTTTACACACCTTTGTTGCATACTTTTGGGGAGAGAGTAACTTTGCAAGTGTGTTTGGTACCATTTCCGAGGGGTTTTTCATGAATTCGCTTACGAGCTTTAGAGACTTACGCTTTAAAACACTTCAGTATGGCGAAACGTCGCAAATTTCTCAACCAAATATGGCAGAGTTGTTTTCCCTTGGTGTGCTCGAAACTCATAATATGTAGAAAAAAATAAGAGGGCGAACGAACTTACTGGAGATTTATCGAAAGCTCACTACTAGAGAGATCTTTTAGGTTCTTTGTGCAAAGATTTTGTCTGAGGAGACTCGCAGCAAACTTTTATAGTGAATACTTTTCCAGAACATTTTAACTCTCCAATGACCTTCAAATAAAATTTTTTCGGACTTTATAAAAAAAGGGGTAAAAACGACCTATTCGTGTGGTGTTATAGGGTTAAAATATGCTACGAAATTAAAGTTCGTGCAATTTTCATATTTCTATACGATATGTATTTTAACCTTTTTTTTCATTTACTTAAAAATTACGCAGACGAAGTTTCGCAAATTTAAAATGGCAATAAAAGAAATTTGAAAGAAATGGTTTGGCAGTTTTACTATATGGATAGTGGTCTTTCGTTCTATGTGGCAAAAGTGCTGTTGCACAGTGTTATTCATTTATTTCCAATTGCAAGTTATAAAGTATTCCCTAAAATATCTATTTTGGAGTTTGTAGTGTCTAATGCAGGCATGCGCTGGCAGGTTACAAAACCATTTGATCCCACTTGTTGGTCAAACTCGAAACTTGCTGGTTAGCACGGAACCTCGATTAGCTTAAATTTTGGCTAAAACTAAATTTAAGTATGATTCTTGAAACCGGACATGTGCATCAGTGCGTATATATTACTTACTCCAAAAACGGAATTCTAGGGATTAAGATAAATTATTCTCTGCGTCCGGCGAATTTTGATTTTAGTTTTGTGATCTAAGAGATCCTCTTTCTCAACCTGAAAATGTCACTTTTTTCTAGGTCGGGTCCACTTTGGTAAAATGTTCCCAATATTTTTATTTGATTGTATGTAGATAATAACTGCGTCTTTATCTTGCTTAACTGACTGACAGAGGCACTGTTGCTAAGTATTAACTAGACCTCTGCACAATAACATTTGCCTCTTCTATATTTTCGAATACTCTATGCATTGTACAATTAGTCACAGCACAATTTCAATGCAGATACGAATATAACCCATACTTTTCATTTGGAATACAAATACTATTTCTATTTGCTCTGTTGGAGCGATTAGTGTACACTATTTGCCACGATAGAATAGAACATAATAATAACCATGTTATGAAGTATTCGCAAAACCTTGTTGCTTCTTTGGTTTGTTTGTTTATTTAATGTGCATATGGCATTAAGGTGGACCAAAAAATAAAAGCCCAACAAACATATGTTCCATTTTTTAATGATAAGAAATGTTTTTCTTGTTCATTAAGGACTTTGAAAAAAAAATATGTGTCATCACTGATATAAAAGGAGAAAGAAATTTGGAGGCATTTGCACGACCTCTAAATTTTAATATATTAAGGACAAATTTTAGGTATATATTTCCGTATTATATTCGCATGAAAATCGGGTTGTTCCGCGAATTTCGGGAGAACTTTATTTCCTTCATAAAACCACCTTAATATGCCAAATAAGTTTCCTAACTAATGCCGAAAAAATCAAAAGAATCGAAGTATTGGTTACCGAGTTATTTTAAAATATATAGAACAGTTGGAAATATGTAGATCGTAAAAAGCTCTGGTTCGAAATTTATTTTAGACATATGGTTTCTTGGGCAAAAAAGCTTGAAATTACCCAAATTTTTATAATTGCGATGTGTCCATTAATTTTTTTTGGCTCCTACCAATCGACCCGCCCTAGTGTGTATGCATATGCACATACACACACTCACACTAGCAGCGTAATTTTGCTGAACACAACGTTCTGGATGTGTGTTTATGAAAATATGTATGTACATACATATATTTCGATTATATTCGAAGTATTCGCAAGTAGTGTACACTATTTGCAGAACCTTTTTAAGGTCATGTAATTGTCGCTACGAATAAGTAATTGTATTGGTTCTGTTTATGGTTGTGCTCTACTTGCGTTTATTCTAAAACGACAGAAACAAGTAGGTACTGTAATTGGACGGCCGCGAATATTTTGTTGGCCGTTTCGAATCCATTCGTGCAGCCTTCTAGTATTAACTGTCTTCACTATCAATAGCATACATACATACATTCCAACCGTGTCCCTTCTAAACAAAAAAATAAAATATGAAAGTATAAGCGCTTTTCTGCTCGCTTTTCCTCAACCAATCTGCTTACAAAATATGCATGTATGTATGTACAAAATTCATGTAAATTCCATGAGTCAGCAATACTTTGCTGATTTCCAATATGTCGCATTTGTCACTCATACGCACCGGTACACAATGGGAACGTTTCATACAAAAAACGGCCATAAATAGTAAAAATGGACCTAGAGTGCTCAAATTTTGAAAATAAGCTTTTTTTATGAATATTAGTACATGGTGTAAGAATGAACTTAATCTGATGACAAATTCTGCCACCCCCCATATAACGGGTGTCGCGAAAAACCATTAAAATGCAATTATTTTGGAAATTAATTAAGTTACAATGCTGAAATTCAGTATGTAAGCTTCTTTCATGAATATTGGTAAATGGTGTAAAAATCAACTTAATCTGATGACAAATTCTCCCACCCTCCATATAACGGGTGTCGCGAAAAACCATTAAATTGCAATTATTTTGGAAATTAATTAAGTTACAATGCTGAAATTCAGTATGTAAGCTTCTTTCATGAATATTGGTAAATGGTGTCAAAATGAACTTAATCTGATGACAAATTCTCCCACCCCCCATATAACGGGTGCCGCGAAAAACCATTAAAATGCATTTATTTTCGAAACTATTTGAGTTGGAATGCTGAGGGGCAATTATATATATAGGTATAAGCATATATTTGTAACTATTTCAAAAATATTTATTTAATTATCTATGTGACGTTTATGTATACTTATTTAAAATCTGTACTCTTAAGGCTTGGATCCCCACGTAAACTCCCATTTATAAGGTAACGGCACAGGTGGGAGACGAAATAGATAAATGCAAATATCAACAAGTTTATGCGTACCAAAGACTTTGTACCATTTATGAAGGATAGAAATTAAATTTTATCTGTTTAATTGAATAAGTTACAAATACTCAAATTTATCTTGTACATATGAACAATCCGTTGTATGGGAGCTATATTTTATACTGGATTTGGGCGATTCCGACAAATGATAAACTTTACATAAAAAGACATAGTATTTCGGCACAAAGTTATAACACTATTTCATGTTCATGGCTGGTATAAAAAGCAGCAAATGATAGTATATCGCTCATTTACTTCTATACTATCATACCTTAATAAGCTGATTTTACGAAAAATCCCTTTAAGTTTTCAGTAGCTATATATTTCAATAGGAAACCAAAGATAATTTTTTGATGTCAAACTGTCAATTTTCAATCTATCAGACCGAAATTTCGTCATATAATGCACATACATATACCTATACACACATGCATGCATACCCATACTTAGCTGAAAACTCGGGTTTTTGAGTTATGATACTTTTAAAGTAAATAGGCTAAAAGTAAGTATATATGTATATATTCTATATAAAATTACATTAATTAATATATTAGCGATTTTAAAGCATAAACAACTGTCAAAACTGCTCATCAATGCTTTTCTCTCTAGCTACACATGTATGCATATGTATGTACATCCATAGTGAAAGCGCGCATATACACCTCGTCGAAAAATATGAATTAGTGAGAAGAGCGCGGGTGAATGGTGAAATTGACTATGGGGGGTTTTTAAGCACACCTGGGACCAACATATATTAAAAAATTGAGGATACGTTTTTTTTATTTTTTTTTTATTTTGTTCTAAAGTTTCCCAATTTTTTTGATAATTTTTTTTTTACCCTGCATAAAAAACAATATATAATAAAACTTGTGCAGCTAATTCAAAAGTGAGCTACTGTATTTCATAATATGAACTATTTTTTATATTACAGAGAAATATTGAGGGATAAATCTCGTATAAACATTTTTTTTTTAATGCCGAATATGTCATGATAAATGTAATTTCAAAAATGCACTTTTGGCCCATTAGGAGAATAATTAAAACTCGCGAGAGCGCGGGTGAAATTAATTTCTGTTAATGTGATATGATAAAGAATATGTTAGTTCATCACACAAAAAAAAATCCAGGATACGTTTTTTTTTTGTTTTTTTTATTTTATTGCTTAAATTTGGCGAAGAAAAAATATTTTCGATATTTTTTTATCCTTATTTGAAAAATCATATAAAATCAGGTTTCGAAGATAATAAAAAAATGATTACTTCCTGAAAAAGTAGAAGCCATTACCTATATTTAAGTGTCAAAACCAAGTATATGCGTTAATAAATGGCTTAGATAGAGCATTTCGTATCAAGTCATATAATTCATAATTCAAATGGCACATTTTTTGTTCAACTTTGGGCACCCTGTACGGCTAAACGAAACGAAACTCAGAAAATTTTACATGAGCTTTTCTTTTGTCCTATAAAATATCTGTCGATAGCTGGTAAAAAAAATGGATTTACGACTACTTTAATTTCGACTTTATTTTTGGCCACGAATTCCCATTGTGCGGTAGCTCATACATTCATTCATTCGAAAATCAACCATTCAATTGTTTTGGAAAGGGAGGAATTTTAGTGGGAAGCAGAAATATTTATGGCATCACCTGCAAATATGAAATGTCAACTTACAACCAACTGTTGAAAATTTCTATACTTTATTTGCAACAAATATACATATATGTACATACATATGGACATACATACCTCATACTGCCATTCGTGCCCACGAACGATGCCAAAGCCATTACCGCCAATACCATCGAATGGGTTGACCACTTCCGCGTCACACTAAATGTTAAAAATGTATACGGTGAATGGCAAAGGATGGCTACCATTTTGGCATATCAATACATAGGAAGAAAGCTGAGGAGATGAACGAAGCTTAGGCCCAAAATAGACGCCTCGGCCCAACCTGCCGTTTGTTTGTAAGTGTTGCAAATATTGGTTTGGCACTGTTGATTGTGCGACCACCTTGAGGTGGGTAAAATGTGAGCAACACTCTGTGCAACACCGTTTATATTTCCTAAAAACTTTGAAGCGTCGCTATTTGTCACTGTATTTGAAGTTATGCAGGGAAAGCTATGAGTATGTAGCTCATTACAAGGTGAGGCAAAACTCAAAGAAATCTGAAATTGTTCTAGGTTATGAATGAAAATGTTCCAGAAGAGTAGCGAAGTAGCAGAACACTCGGAGCAGAACACTCCATGGACGATCCGATGCCACTCAGTGAAATTAAGCATAGGTAAGTACTATAATATACATATATATGATGGATCACGCGGTTAAGGCGTAGTAGAAGAAAATGCAGGGCTGTAAGTTGTCCAAATTTATGCTTAAATCGTAAAATCCGAAGTTAGCAAGCGTTGTTATTACCGAGAAGAGATGAATGTGGACTTATAATCGGTGTACGCTGTCTTTTGGCATCATATGCATTGAAAATGGAACAAGTTGTTGAATCTGTATGCAGACAGGGGATGCGGTTTGCATGAAGATGTGGTAGAACATGTACTCTGCTGCTATCCTGCGTTTTCCAGGCTACGGCTTTGACTACTATGGGAAGTCGTATACAGTGATCTCGAATCGGTAACCAAAATAGGCATAACGAAACTGTTGGTATTTGTCAAAGGGACGTGGTTGTTCTTCAATTTGAGTCCAAGCTTTTAATGTAGAGATATTCATGTTTAGAAACTCTTCTGGTAACACTACGGACTTACTTAGTCTAAATATGTGAGGCCGTTAATGGGCAGCCAGTCTAACCTAACCTAACCTGGGCTCATAGAGGCGATTCGGAGCGTTGTTTGATTCTGAATAAAAGGTATTGCTATTTTCGTGTCACCCTCAGCGTTGCCACTTGGGTATTTTTAACCAAAATTGGTAATTTTTTTTTCTCTAAAACCGATTTTGGTAATTTGGTAACTTTTTTTCGGTTTGGTAATTTTTACATGCCTTGGACTAATTCCGACATCGACAATTTTTACACATTTAGTATATACTTATTTCCTATATTTTAATGCTCTAACAAAAATAGTTCAAGAGATATACAACGTGAAAATCTCAGGCGTCTCTTTACTGCCACCTCCATCATCGCATGGGCATGAAAAAAGAAAGATTTCTTTCATATGATATACATACATATATGTATTTTATTGTGACACGATGACATTAAGACCTTCATTTTGGTACGACAAAAAATAAGTTATATAGATATATGTGTGATATATATAGATGACAAACGAAACTACTTGGAACATATATGTATAAGGGATAACCAAATAGGGTAGGATAACATCCTACAGATAAAAAAAATATATAATCTTATTAATTAAGTACTTCAATTTTGAGTTTTTCTACAACCATATAGGTATTATGTAATAAAAAGTGTGGTGTCAAAAAGTTTTATTTTTTGGTAGAAGTTATAACTAAATATATTTCGGAGATCACCACATCTCTTCCAAAGACTACTTTTTTCCTAGGCGTCCGCCGAGATTCGAACCTCGGATTTTTCGGTTGATAAGCTAATGGCATATCCATTAGGCTACCGCCGCCCTATATTTTGCTTGGATTAATTTTTCTTTTGTTTTTCCTTTTTAAAACCTACCATCAGTGAATTTGCCGACGTTTTCGACGTTTGTCACCTGTATGTTGGTGTGGTTGTGTGTTTTTGTAACCGTAGCTTTCCAGAAGAAATTGTGTAACTTTTACTTTTGAATTAAGTTAGTTAGAGTTTGATATATAATATGCGATATTTGTGTACTAAAATGAAAACTTATAGTCAGAGATGTGATTTTTATTATTTATAAATAAAATTAATATTTTTTGGTATTTTTTTTTTAATTTTTGGTAAATTTTTGATTTTGGCTGTGGCAACGCTGGTCACCCTGTAAATTTGTCACGTATAAATATGTACATACGTATGTATTTGGCTCACCACTCAATACATTTTCATACATCTAAAAGTACTCACGTATGCATTTGTTTGTATGGAAATGTTGGTACGAGTATATCGCGCTGCCGTTCTCTTCCTCCCAACTCATTTTTGTTTACATTTTGTCACTTGCCATCGGAAATGAATCATTTGCGTCGTTGCTTGCCATCCGTTTAGCGGTTATTTCCGTTTCATCATCGTCATACACCATACACCGTACACCGATTCATTGTAGGTAAATAAATTTGTGCATTTGTACGGATGTTTATTAGCGAATTTTTGATTCGGCGCATCTGATTCACATCCCACATTCGCTAACATTAGTTGTATTTATTTGTTTTATGACTCCTGTTGGCTAATTTTTTTAGTATTTTTATTTTAAAAATTACTCAACACTTCGCTTTGTATATTTTCCTGGCGGGAAATATGGTTGTTATGTTTTGGTAAGCAAATTTAATTGACCGGATACCGGAATTACAATGTCGTTGGGTTGACATGCTGATATTGAAATGCGAATTTGGAAAATGTTGTTTGCGTTGGTGAAAAATTAGACCACAGAAATATGTACATAGGAAATTTTCTCTTCACTGGCGCCTTTTTGAAGCAAATTTTGAACTGAGCTATCAACCTCTACACCGATAGACCTAAGCTTAATGGTGGGAGTAGGAGTCTATTCAGCCCATAGGGGGGGTTTAAATATCATTGCGTTTTCTCAGATAGCTAGGCTACACTTAAAACGCTTGGAACTGTCATATGTAAATTCAGAACTGTGGAAAATTGCCGCAGATCTCTAAATGAGATGGCTGAGCAGTCTGTCATAGATCCCTGTAAGGGTGGCTGGACACTGCAACATACCGGGAAACGAGATGGCAGACGAACTTGCTAAAGAGGGCTCATCTGCTCCACCTTCAATGTCGTGGAAGGGTATAAGTATGCCGCTCACTGGCATCAAGCTCACACTAAAGGAATATTACTTTAAAAAAAGGTAATAGCAGTTGGCATGATCTGAGTACTTGCAACCATGACTACTAGGTTCTTGTAGCCTAACTGGAAGGCCATACGGATAAAGAGTCTACTCGCACTCAGCAGATCCGCGCTTGCACTAGAGACAGGGCTAATAACGATCATATAGTCATTGGAAAGCATGCAAAAAGGGATGAATGCTCCATACCACGATTACTGCGAGGACGAAGAGGAGCCCGAAACAGTCAAACACTTGCTGTGCGATTGCAGAGCACTAGGAAGAAGGCGACTGAAGCATTTGGGAACCTACCAACTTCGGAATATAGTGGATCTAGCTTCTGTGGAATTTAGGGAAATTTTATGATTTGTGGAATCCACACAATGGTTCGAGTAGGGGGGTCTTCGCATCCAAGTGTTATCACAATGGGACCTTCGGGGACTGAGTGTGCTAATTGGAAACTAACAGCCACTGCAACCTAACCTAACCTATTCAATGTAGTAGGTATTAAGTATCCATTCGTTATGATTTTGAAATCCAGCACATTCTCGAAAGTATATTTAAATGCAAGAAAGTGGAAATAGAGTTGGCTTAAAACAGATCATTTTTTGCTCTGGTTACTATAGGAGTGTTTTATTGGGTACTTCTCTGCTGGCTTATACTCGATTCTGCTCTCTTGGCTGACAGTTTCCATACAAAATGTTAGAGACTTTAAGAGACCTTTAGAGAGTATGCCAGCTACTCATTAAACTGATCTTTACTGATTATGCCAATTTTTTCTATTGTAAATAAGTGAAATGGTTTAAAATTTTTGTCAATAGATGTCTCCCCTATCTTCGAATTCAACGCAATACCGTTCATTAGAAAATTTTCTCCAATTCCGTACCAAAGAACGTATATTGTACAACATACGTTCTTTGTCCGTATTTTAACGAACGGCGTTACATTGAGTCTTGGCTAGATTCGAAGATAGGGAGATATCTATCGATAAAAATTTGAAGAAATTTCATCAAATAAACACACCTTTTTCCAATTCCTTTACGGTCGTATAATTATACTCAGCTGTACTAGTACACAGAGTATTATAGTTTTGATTTCCTAACGGTGGATTGTAACAGAATGAAATAATCGAGATAGATATAGACTTATATATATCAAAATGATCAGGGTGAAAAGAGAAATCGATTGAGCCATGTCCGTACGTCTGTCCGTCTGTCCGTCTGTCCGTCTGTACGCACGATAACTCGCGCAAAAATTGAGATATTTTGATGAAATTTGGAATGCAAGCTGGTATCAAGACGAGAACGGATGGTATTGAAAATGGGCGAAATCGGACCATGACCACGCCCACCTCCCCTATATAGTAAAAATCCGAAATTTTGTATCTCAGTAACTAATAGAGCTGGAGTGATGAAATTTTACCCACGTATTGACCTCAGGCCCTTATGAAGAAATGTGGTGAAATTTTGGAAAATGGGCGGTGCCACGCCCACTTATTAAGGGGCAAACATTGAAAGTTTTATGAGTCATAACTCAGAAACCGTTGAAGGTATATCGATGAAATTTGGTAGGCGTGATATACTTACTTAGACAAATGTTTGGACGAAAAATTGCCAAAATCGGTTGACGACCACGCCCACTTTTATATATGGGTATTATAAAGTGGCCTAATAAAAACATTTTAAGCCATATCTCTGTCAAATATAAAGATATATCATTGAAATTTTATGGCAGGAGTCCAACTATGGACATAAAACAAAAAACACAAAAATTTTGGAAAATGGGCGTGGCACCGCCTCTTTTTAGAAACAGGAATATACGAGATTTCTTAGCCCATAACTCGACAAATAATTTATATATAATGACGAAACTTGGTGTGTACACTTTTATTACTTGTGGTAATAGACACGCAAAAATTTATTGAAATCGATTTATGACCACGCCTACTTTTTAACAAAGATATTTCTGAAACACCCTTTGGGAATTTTTAACGTGAAATCTTTGTAACTAGAACTCGTAAAGGAATGAAATTTTGCACAAATAATAATATTCATATACTTAGTTGGATAACTGATAAAAATTTTGGAAAATGGGCGTGGCTACGCCCACTTTATGCAGCACTCCCTTTATATAGAGTACAACGTGTTTCCATTAAACGCAAACAAACAATAAAAGCATACAGCTGAGTATCTAATGTTCGATTCCACTCGAACTTAGGCTTCCTTACTTGTTTTCACTTGTTTTTATACCAGTGGTTGTTTTTTCTCGCAAGTCTCTAACTCTTGCCCAAACGAATACGGCTTATAGTAACAGCTGTGATATTCATGTTGCATATCGAATGTTATTATTAATTGGGTATATAGTAAACTTATACTAAATATAATCTTAACAAAAAGCGGAACATATTAACCGAAAGTATTCATAAAACTACTCAATGGAACAATCTCTGGAAGACTACGCACATTTCATCGAGCGAGCATGTCCACTTTATGATGCCATTTGGGTTAGAAGACATACCACCCCATTGTGTTCGCAAAAGTTAATGTTTTTTTCAATCATTTTGCGTCAAAATTTACAATTTCTTTAGTAGCTAAAAGGAGAATGTCTGCATGTGGATGACAAGCACTGTGCCTACAAAACAAAGAAGAAGCATACTGCAGTAGAACAACAACTGAAAATGCGCATATAGCGCCACTGCTTACACAAACACACACACATGTTCAGGAGTGTTCTCATTTTTTTCCTCCATACAAAATTTATAGCCAACGAAAAAAAAAAATTAAATTAGACAGTGTTGACATGGCCCAAGCCCAATTTAATCGCATTTTAACCCCATTTGATGACCGAAACATTGGCAAATGCCATGCATTCAACGCATATTTGCATGTCACAGCAACACACTACACATACACACGTGAAAAAAAAGCATATCTACACAAACATACATATGTATGTATGTATATATACATATATGTAAATATATAAAATACTCGAACATCCATTGCATAAGCTATACATTACAGAATTGTCATTTGCAAAATGCATGGGCGGGCGTGTGGTTGCTGAACGGCAATAGAAATATGCCAAAAATGCTTCGTATTAAAAAAAAATGAGAAAAAATAAGGAAATACATGGAAGCAATAGAAAATCGCAAATAAAAAATTACAAAGCAAATCCACAAAAAGCAATAAAGGTTAATGCAAAAGATGTGAGTGTGAGGGAATCACCACACCAGCTAAGCAGGCGAGGACTTAAAAAGGACATTGCAGTGGATAAGGAGTGCTTTAGTATGTATAAAAGGACATATCGAACTTATGCAGACTTACATATGTACATACATATGTACCCTGCAGTAAAAATCCGCAATGAATCCTTAATGAATCACTGATGCAATTCACCTATGACGAGGAGGCATCAGTGAATACTTTCATATAAAGACTGATGATTTTTTCATATAAATGGTTTGCTTTCCTCAGAAAAAAAAAACAAGAACAAATAAAAATATACTGAGTTATGACGACAGTGATGAATATTCAACAAAGAATCATCACTGATCCTTCAGCAGTGAAACAAATTTACTGCAGGGTAGGTACATATTTGCCTATATACGTATTTATGTATGTAAATGGAGCGCACGACCAATATACAATGTGCATTAAACTAAAGTATACAGTAGGTAAATATTTATTTTAGCTCAGGCATTTAAAAGGAAAATTTGAATTAAAAAAAAAAAAACAAAAAATTAACAAATTTTTGGACCCTATACAAATTAATTTTATTTTGTTTTGTACAAAGTCTAAAGAAATAAAAAAAAATTAAATTAAAAAATTATCAAACTTTTTATAGTGTATAAAAAGAAATTAAATAAAAATTTGAATTAAAAAAAAAAAAACAAAAAATTAACAAATTTTTGGACCCCATACAATTTAATTTTATTTTGTTTTGTACAAAGTGTAAAGAAATCAACAAAAAAAAAACAAAAAATTAAATTTAAAAAAAAATCAAACCTTTTATAGGTATAAAAAAATTAAATAAAAATTTGTTTAGATTTTTTTTTGGACCGTATAGAAATTTTATTTCTTTTAATGAAAATTTTTTTTTGTTTTTTACACTATTTTGAAATTATTTGGTTCTGTGATTTTTTAAGTAAACTCAATTTTTTTTTAATTTGTAATACATATTGTATTTATTTTCATCCTTTGGAACTTTATTTCTTTATTTGAAATTCCACTTTTGTAATTTTTAGTTTTAAAGTTTGTTTGAGTTTTGTTTTTTTCCCATTTTTTTTAGTTAATTTGAGTGTCGTAAAACTATTTCTAACTCACATTCATTCCTTAATTTATTTTTAAACATTGAGTTTTTTATTATTTTTTTGATTTTCCATATTTCCTTAAGGTTAAATTTTTTTTAATAGGGGTCTAAAGTGATCAGCTCACGCTACATCCACCACTTGCATAAATTGTTTAGATTTTTTTCTAGTTAAACAAAAAATAATAATTAAATAGCCCTTTCAAAATAAATTTATTTTGGTGGTTGAAAAAGATCACAGAGTTCTCTTCCTGGGGTAGAATCTATGCACCAATCTACAATACTTTTGCATGGAGCACCTTTCTGCGCGACTTTTCATTCCAAATTTTTCTTTTTTTTAATTATTTAGGAATTTTCAGAAACTAGTGTTTGGTTTTTCCATCGCAAATATTTAGTAAATCATTAATATTTGAGTATGAAATTATATATGCATATATGTATTTGCTTATGAGGCCTCCCTGACCATTTCCTGTGAGTTTCATTGAAAAATTCCCGGTATTATAGAAGTTATAAGAATCGGCCCGGCTAAGAAAAGTATGTATATCTAGACTTAATTTTTTTATTTCCTACTTTTTTTAGTTAAAGTTTTTTTTTGTTAATTTTTTTCTTTTATTTTTTTTTATTTTCTAAATTTTTATGTCACATTTTTTTTTTCTTTTTTTCTCAATATTTTTCGGTTAAATTTCCTTACTCTTTTTTTTGATTTTCTAAATTTTTCATTTTATTTTTCGAAAAATTAAAATTTTGTAATTGTTAGTTGTGTTTATTTTGAAATTCTTTCATTTTTAAATATCTTAATTCTTTTAATATTTTGCTAAAATTTTAAATATTTTTTTGGCAATATTTGTGAATTTGTTCTTTTTCAAATTAAGTTTTTTACAGTTTTTATAAATAGTTTTATGAATTTTATATATAAGTTTTTGTTTAGCATTTTACTCCAAATTTGTGTTTAAAAGTCTTTGAATTTTTTTATTGAATTAATTTTATTAATTAACTTTTTATTTTCATTTTCATTTTAGTTGATTTTTTTTTTATTTTTCTAAACTGAATTTTTTAATAATTCTCAGTTCTTTTTGGTCTCTCGAAATTATTTTTTATCTCCATTTTTTTTTATTTATTAACACTGTATTTTTTTATATTTAATTTAAAATTTTTTTAAATTTATTATTAAGGTTATATTTTTTATTTTGTTTGGAGATTAACTTATTTTAAAATAATTTATAATTTTGTTTGTTATGCATTTTTTTCTATTTGTAATATTTTATTAATTGTTTCTTTTTTAATTTTTTTAAACTGAATTGTTTATTTTTTTTTAAATTTTTTCGTTATTTATTTTTAAGGTTACACTTTTTTTTGTTTTAAAATGAACTTATTTTGTTTGTTATGCATTTTTTCGCTTTGAAATATTTTATTAATTGTCTCAAGTTTTTTATTTTTTTTGAACTGATTTTTTTTTATTTTTTTGAATTATTTTGAGTTTCTTGAAATTAGTTTTAATCTCCATTTATTTTATTTATAAACACTGAATTTTTTTTTTATATTTTTATATTAATTTTTTTGTTATTAATTTTTAAAATTATATTTTTACTTTTGTTTTAAATGAACTTATTTTGAAATAATTCATAATTTTGTTTGTTGCGAATTTTTTTCGTTAAGAAATATGTTAACCATTTTACCATTTTGTTTAAGTTTTCAAAATATTTTTTTAATGATTCTGAATTTATCTCATTTCAATTTATTTTTAATTTTGTTTTTGTATTATTTTTTTTAATCTTCCAATTTATATTTCGTTGTTAATTTTATGCATTTTTCCGCTTTTTCCACCGACATTTACGATTTTTTGTGTTTTTGCATATTACATATTACTAATTTTAAGCTTAAAATTCTTTGATTTTTTTTTTAAATTCATTTTCATCTCCATTCATTTTATTAGTTGATTTAATTTAATTTTTTTTTAACCGATTGAATTTTTTAAAAATGTTTTTAAATTATTTTTTAATTTTATTAATTTTTCACTTTTTTTGACAACATTTAAAAATTTTTCTTTGGCATTTTATTTTTTTTCAATTTTTGCTTTAAAGTCTTTTTAAATTTTTACAAGTAAGCAACAAATAAGTTTTTATCACTGCTAATAATGGAAAAATAAATTAATGTTCCCTTTATTTTGACGACCACTGTAAGTGTGTATAGATAGTATCTCTCGGTATGTTTGCAAGTGTTTTGTTTTGTTTTTTGCTTTGCCATCGCAATTGATTTACTGCACTTTTGTTTGCCAAAAATTAATTGAGTTGATGACAAGTGCAATTGATTTATGCGGGACGCAAATGAGTGCGACGCTGATGCTACGCAAGCACACATACAAACAAACAAACACTCAACTTGAACTCATACTAAGCTCACAGCCAAGTTTGTGGCTCTTTTTTGCTGCCGGCAACGGCTGTTGATAATGGTGCTGCCTGCTACTAGTGATGAGCGATATATCGCAAACGGTGATTTTTTCACTGTGAATAAAAAATCACAAATTTTTCAAAATAGCAGTTCACTACTTATTGGCACTGCTATCGATGTAGCAAGTAAGCAGTTCACCTATGTGAATCGCAATCGCAAAAGCATTATAAATTTCTTTTTGTTTACACTTTTGAGCAGACCACACACGTACATATATAGAAATATAAGAAAAAAAAATTATTGAATTTACAATTTGTCTTTGAAAAATATTTACAAACAGCGATATTACTGCGGAATACGTTGTTATTGCTATCATTTTGTTAACATAAAATAAAGACAGGTTATATCGCTCAGAAAAAGCAAAATTAATCTCCACCGGTAACTGATGATTTTATACCAGTCCATGCAATCGCAATAGCAGTTTAAAATCACAGTGATTTAAAAATAGCAATCACCGAAATCACAGATATCGAAAAATCGCAGTTTCGCTCATCTCTACCTGCTACTGTTTTTCATTGGAGTCTCTTCTGCCGCCATTATTTTTTGGTGTCACTCTTAGGCCACCACTCATAGCCTTTGCTGACTGGTTCGCTGGCTGGCTGGTTGATGTTAGCACATTCCTATCCATCCACCACAGCACTCCAAACCGATATATATGTAAGTACCAACCAACTCACGTTCGATTTCGATGGGCGCATCATCATCAATTTTGTATCAGATGGCATGATCTGATACGAACGTGTACGTGCTAATGTGGCTCAAAGCAGCTCCAGCCGGCTTTTTGATGAGTCAAAAAATGCAATAAGTAAAAGTTTTTCGGTTGACATAAATATTTGCATTTCAAAATGAAGAATATATGTATCTACATATGTACATACATTTATATGTATATATGTATGAATGTATCTAATGGGAAGTGGTGTTAAAGGGAAAGTTTTGGAGTTTCGCAAATGCTTTAAGGAGCTGTTTTGAATTTTTAATTTAATTGAAAAGCTTAAAGGCTTTTCATATTGATCGCGATACATTTTGGGCGAATATTTATAAAGTTTAAATTTAAATTTCGGCTGTGCTTTATTAAGAAATAACCAGGTTCCCATAGATGTCACAGTTGTTTGGATTGACCGCAAATACCCATTTACAGCGCATTGCATTCTTCTGAACATTTTATAATACTGTTGTTGTCTGGCGTCGAAATAATTCGCACACAGAGCGAAAGACCACTATCCATTTAGTAAAACATCCAAATCGTTTTGCTCCCTGAGGTAAAATTTCTTTTATTGCCATTTTAAATTTGCGGAATTTCGTCTGAGTGATTTTAAAATAAATTTAAAATAAATTTAAAAAAAATGGGTTAAAATTAGGGATGTGCGATTAATCGATTAATTATACGTGGTAATTAATCGAAACATGATTAATTGATTAATCATAATTTACTCATTTTTGATTAATCAGAAACAATTTTTTTCTTTATTAATTACGTTTTGATTAATCAGAATATAAATAACTTGATTAATCAGAAATATGAGTAATTATAACCCGATTAATCAGAAATTTTATTTTGCTTATTTTTGTTTATTTTATAGGTTTCATAGAAAAACGAAACAAAACTTTATTTTGCATTTGCAGGATCTACTTCGATTTTTTTTTTATTTAAAGTAAGGCGCATAAATACATATATTCATATATACAAATTTATGTATAATGCAGAAGAGTAGGTACATGAGAAAATCCAAATAAGTTATTGCATGTAGATTTTAAGCTTTTTGCCAGAACTTCTTAGCTTTTAAAAAGGACCTTTAAGTTGCTTCAAGGATAACGTTTTCGAAAAATATTATGGAGGTAAAATGTGCCAAAAATAAAAATATGAACAGAAAATGAAAAAGTGGGGAGTGCACAATTCTAGTAGTAGATCTTCATAGTATTCCTGGGATATTGTACCCTGGAGTCCCAACATTTAACACGTTTTGAAACCCCTTCTTCTCAGTAAATGAAAGTGGTAGCATATCCATGACAATCATTTTAAAAATGGCATTATTAGTAGCTTCTACGTTGTGGGGTACCATTGACCTTTTTCTATAATAATTCGAGGTCTTAGGGTTTTTCACAGGTGGAGCTTCGTCGTTGGAAGTGTCAATATTATCGGTAGCTCCACTGCCTCCATCGCTGGAAACAAACAAAAATTCATGAAGTGTTACCTATGTATGTATGTTTTTCCTGGAGATCTGGAAATGCCATGTACTTTTTGAATAAGGTACAACAAAGAAGACGAAGTCCTCAAGTATTTCAGCCACTTTCCGCATAGGTTGCATTTGGCAAACTCAGAGCCATCCGAAATAACAAAAATTTTTCTAGCACACGCTCGTTCGGCATTTTGCATTCACAAAACGATATTTTGAAATATTTTGAAAATAGTACATGTAATAAAAATGTATGTTTCGTGAAGAAAATGAATGTTACTCAGTTTTCAATTAATTTTTTCTGAGTAAACAGTGATTACTCAGGATGCGATTAATCAGAATCTGATTAATCAATCTTTTTGATTAATCAGAATAATGATTAATCAAGAAATGATTTAATCGATTAATCGCACATCCCTAGTTAAAATATATATCGTATAGAAATACATATATGTTGTTAAGAAACGTAAACTAAAATTGCACGAGCTTTAATTTCGTAGAATACCTTAACCCTCTAACACTTCCTTTTTAAATACCGAAAAAATAGACCACATACGATCATTAGTGGCGTTATATACTACACTAAACTTAGATTGCAAGACTTCGCAAGTTTTAGTAATTTGTGTATTTCCCGAAGAGAATTTTGTGTATTTCTGAAGAGTATTTTGTTAACCACTAGCTTACATAACAGGGGTGAGAGTACTCCCCCTTGTGGGGTGCCCCTATGTGCCCTGCTTGCCCCCACCCACACGTCACCGTTCGACAACTCAAAGGGTGCTCGATCCAGCGCTGAATGATAGGGGGTATTCCGATTCATTCGAGCCCCTCCAAACAGCGCCTCAGCAGAGATGTTGTTAAAGGCACTCGAGATATCAAGAAAGACACCTATCGGTACTCCCTTCAGTGAAGGGCCGCCTTTTCCAAATGTTATACAACGTTGTGATATTTGACCCTGTTTATCCTCAATCACGTCAAGATAAAAGCGTTTATGCCTTCCGCCAGGTAGCTCGAACTATAACTGAGGCCGTCTCGCACCTTCCCCGCTCTGAATCGCGCCTCTTGAGGGGACCTACTGGACCGGACAACGGCCTTTGCTAGCCCTCTTGGAGGTTTCAACTGATTATTTTTGCGCCCTCCTCCCTAAGAAAAATCTGTATACAAAGAATCTAAAAGACTCATTGCCATACATTGTTTATGTATTTTACTTATTACAAATGAGCTCATTCAAAAGACATGTACTTATCTAATATCTATTTATTAATTCATCTCTAAAGATCATCAAATATGTAAATAATGTGCAATAATGTTTATAAGCCATACACAATTGGTTCGAGCAAAAATTACGTTTCCAAATTCATACAAATGCACATGCATCAACATATACACACATAAACCCAATAAACATTAAACTCGGTTACAATTCAAAAAGCATTAGAAAACGAAAACCTTTTTCACGACTCACTTTTTATACATGTATGCGGTTGAAAGTTTGTTTTTTGATTCGAAAATCAGTTCATTCTCCGACAAACGGAACTGTCGTTAAGCGATGCATATTCACTTCATTACTACTTATGTATTCGAATTTCGAAATTCAGTTCATGCTCAAAGCGAAAATTTTAATGCGAAAAAAGAGTGTCTGGTTGTCTTAAGATGTACTCTTGTTACTATCTATAGTTCACATTTCTTTTCGTGTGCATTTGGAGTTTATTTGCATTTTATTTGATACGTCCGTTGGAATACAAAAGTTGAATGTAGATTAGGGCGGAGTGAGACTTTTTTCTGAAATCATTATTGCTCTACCGGCAGAAAGTTACCTTTCTAGTACAGAAGTAAGACTGCAAAATATTATTGGCCTAGTCCTTTGTTTGGAGGTGCCCCAATTCCATTAAAGAATGGACAAAATGCTCCAGATGCACAAAATTAATTTGCTAGATAAAATTAAGCTGCTAATTTCTCCTAAAAATACACGTAATTTTCCGATGAAAAATGTTTAAATCAGTGTCTCCAAGCTTATAGAAAAATTCTGAAAATTCGAGGAAATTTCCAAGCTTTCTAAAATTTCCCAAACATTTTCTCGAATTTTCAGAAATTTTGTATAAGCTTTGAGACACTGATTTAAACATTTTTCATCGGAAAATTATGTATATTTTTAGGAGAATTTAGCAAATTAATTTTATCTAGCAAATGAATTTTATGCATCTGGAGCATTTTGTCCATTCTTTAATGGAATTGGGGCAATAATATTTTGCAGTCTTACTTATGTACTATAAAGGCAACTTTCTGCCGGTAGAGCAATAACGATTTCAAAAAAAGCCCCAATTCACTCCGGCCTAATGTAGATGCGTGGGCTCAATCTGTTTCATTCACGAATTTTCGCCACAATGTTTATTGGGTGTAGTTACACCTGTGAGCTTTTATTTTAAAATGTCATTAAATGCGAACCGAATAAAAATTAGCTAATTAAATTTCCGTAAGCGTAATTCGTTTGACATATTTAAAAAAAAAAAAAAGTGAATTTTCCAATGAGTCACAAGCAACGAAAAATACAGTCACCCAGCAAATATTCGATGTAATAAAAGAGTCAGAAAGGAATTGTAAACCGGAGTGTTCATACTCATTATTTTTTTTTTTTTTGCATTTTCCTTTCCCCGACATAATTCTCTTCATGCTCTCTCAATTCGCCGCAGCTTGTTCTCTTCTTCTCTCATTGTGGAACCTTCTTCAACTTCACTGCTTTTCTTTTTTTTTGTTTTTTTACATGGCCGTTTAATTCTAATAATTATTTTATGTGAATTTTATATGAGCTATTGGCCAGCTTTTCTTTATAGTGTTGTCTATTTTGTATACTCCTACGGATTGGAACCTCACACCAGCCTGGAATACAATCCAATGCCATCATGTAGTGGCACATTAAGCATTATATTGAACTGTGGTGTTGCTTTTATACTTTCGTTCTTTAGAAAAAGCATCTATGAATTACATTTATCATTTTTAAAAAACAAAAAAATAAATAAATAAATAAAAATCTCACATTTCACACATACATATTCGGACTCATATTGGACTCCAAAATTCTGAGCAATGAGATAATGTTTGCTGGTAATTGGAAAGCAAGTTTATTAAATATGCGCGTATTATTTTTTGCAGTGCACTCAATGACAATCGCGTTTGTTTTCATTTCAACAAAATCAAATAAACTTTAGCCGATTAATGTTGCTTACACATCAGTTTATTGTTGTTTATTTGTAGTTAAGATTTTTGTTATTGTTGTTGAATGTAAACAATAACTGAAAGTAAAATGTAGTCAAGTTTATGTACATATATATGTATATGTACATATATGTTTATAAAAATGTATATTAATTTTTTAAAGCTCATTATGTGCAAATTAACGCAGCGCACGCGAACGCATATTAATTAATCAATTTAATTTTAATGAATTATTTAATTCGATAAATGAGTAACAAAGTGAAGGTTGGAGGAGAAGGTAGCCGGCACCGCTTGAGAAAACATACATCCATACATACATATGTACATTAATATTTATATATTTATGTATTTATGTATTTCTTTTTTATTATTTTATCGTTAACTTACATATAACATATGCATCCATGTATGTATGTATTTAGTTAGAAAATTTTATAAACAATGTTGTGGTCAAATTTAACTAATACTTAATTTACTTAACTATTTATTTAATTTTAATAGCTAATATTCAGCTAATTTTTAATTAAAAAAAAGTTAATTTTAAGTCCAAATTTTTTTCGAAATATTTTATCTCTGCTTTACAGTAAAGGTTCTTTATAAGAAGCAGACATTTTTATTTATTTTTATTCCAATAATTTTCTAAAATCTACACATAACCTAAGTATCTTCTATTCCCATCCCTAGCCCACTGTAGATACTTTTGCATTAACTCTGTAAATCACCACCTGAATTGCTGTGTCCCACTAACCGCTTTAACTGCTTTTAAATGACCTGACCGTTAATCGCGTGGTCGTAGAACTAATTGACTCACTAACTAGGTGCATATTAGCGATTTCAATCCCGGGATTTCGGCCTTTTTGAGGCCCCGAAAATTCTGGTATTGCTATATTTTGTCTCCGGGATTTTCGAGATAAAATAGAGGCAGAATATTCCTCTATTATAGCGAAAAAAGTTGTATTTTATATAATTTGTATTCTAATATACATAATATCTCAGATCTGTATTGTAATAGCGTTTCCTATTCTGAACGAAAATATTGCATTATTACATGACAAACTTATCAATGTGTGCCCTTTGCCCTATGAAAATGTTGCATTTTTCATTTGATGAATGAATTAAGTGCAGAAAATGTTACGCCGTGGTGGGGTCAGTTTTACAGAACAAACAGCTCTGAAGAAATTTGTGGAACCTGTGTCGAATAGAACAAAAAAAAATTTTCAGCCCACAGAAAATGCCAGAATTTTCTCCTATGCAAATGGACGAAAATGCAAACATTATACAAAAAATAAAATTGCCAAAAATCAGGAAAAATTTTTAAATAGACTTGAGAGTTGCACATTACTATACTAAATTAAATGTGCTATAAAGTTGCATACTCGGAATACTTTTCAAAATTTATGCCTTCGATTTTCAAATTTTTTCGAAAATTGCATTAATTTTCAGAATTTTTTGGCAAGCTTGGACTTTTTTAACTCTAAATGTCGTAAAATAATTAATGTCCAAATCCCGGAACTATTCAAAAAAATCTCGAAAATCCCGTGATTGTAAAAATCAGGAAAATTGGAATCCCTAATGCATATGTATGTACATCACATTTCGCTCACTTAATTAATATTGTATTTGTATACATAATAATAGTAGTAATAATTTAACAGCAACAGAGTTAGGAGGTTCTCCACTCAACAGCAGCATAAAATAGCACAACATGTGCTTGCACTCACCGTAGAGCTTTATACATAAATATTTGATTATGAATAATTAATATTTTGCTGACCTTGTAGGAAAATTGGCACATTTGTATGTATATATATATTGATAGATGTGCAATTTTTGATGTGTAAAAAACTGCCTCAGCGTTTAAAAATATTTTAAAGAATTTAAATATTTTTTAATGGGCGCGTAATCATCTAAACGAGTGCAATAAAGCGCACCAAGCGTTTCAGTTTCGTTATGCTACGCGCCAATTGGAAATATCAAGGGAAGACGATTCAGTCTTGGCTTTATCTTCCCAATGCAGAGAAGTCCCCATATTCTGCTAATTTTAACGCATTCGATAGACATATGGAAATCAAAATTTAGATAAAACAGCTACCTAATTAGATCGGAAACTTATATGGAAAAAATGTTAGTATTTCTCAGATTTTTCTCACATGGCACATTTTACCATATGAAAAAAACAGATTTAGTAGCAATAATATTACGTGCACTAAAAATACAATAAAACAAACTAGTAATAATAATAAAAATTACACGTGAGTTCATCTAACTCTAACGGGCTTTCGGCTCTAATCTCTCTGCAGCATTTTAGCTTAAAAGCACGGACGCTTTCCTGCAAATCCGTACAGCCTAACTTTGCAACCGCTAAATACCGCCACATTTTCTCACTTCCATCGGGGTCCGAACACTGGACATTTGTAATAAAAATTTACTACTTAACACACGAAGCCCGCGCTTTATTTGATCAAAAAATTTATTAACATGAAAAAGGCGGGAGAATTGACGCTTTAACTATTAAAAAATCTTATTGTGTAGTACTATTAAGACTAAAAAGAGATTTGAGCGCTTGGGAAAGAGTACGAGTAAGTATGAATATGGGTACTATGAGATAATATACATAAATGCAAAGTGTATATCATAAATAGTTGCAGCTAACGCAAATAATTACCGTGTTGAAATATATTTTGTACGGAATTCTATCATACAAAATTTTAAGTAATAATTTTTTAGTAATAATATAGAACCAATTAATTTTTTAGTACTAAATTTTTAGCAAAATGTAGCGTGAAAGTAATTTTATTTTGTGATAAATAATGTGTTGTGCTAAGTTTTTACTGCTAAACTCTATAGTACAAAATTTTTTGTTTTAAATTTTCAATAAAAAAATATATGGTACTAAAGTTTTATTATCAAATTTTAATAAAAAAAATTTTAGTACAAAGTTATTAGTAAACAGGTTTTAGCTCTTTATTATTTTTAGAACAAAAGTTTTTAGCACGAAGATTTTAGTTAAAAATTTTCATTTTTAGTACTAAGCTCTATCGTATTAAATTAAAAAAAAATTAATTACATAAATTGTCAATAGTAACATTTTTGGTACTAAAGTTTTATTATCAAATTTTAATAGAAAAAATTTTAGTACAAAAATATTAGTAAACAGGTATTAGGTCTTAATTATTTTTAGAACAAAATTTTTAGTATAAAATTTTTAACACGAAAATTTTAGTTAATAATTTTCATTTTTAGTACTAAACTCTATAGTATTAAATTTAAAAAAATTTAATTATATAAATTGTCAATAGTAAAATTTTTTATCCAAATTTTTATTATAAAATTTTATCACGGTTTTCAGTACTAATTTTTTTTCATAACTAAATTTCTAATAAAACTGTTTAATACCAATTTTTAAGTACCACATTTTAGTACTATAGTACTAAATTTTTGGCTTTATATTTTCAATAATAAATTTTAAGTACCATTTTTTGCAGTTAGTTAAACACTAACTAATCGTACTTATAAATAAGTCAAAAATTTTAGCAGTGCATTTTTTTAGAACCATTTCTTAGGTATGATTAATAATTAAAATTTTTTAGTAAATAACAAGTAGTCCTCGCTTTTATGTACTAAACTATATAGTATTAAATTTTTCCTTATAAATTGTCAATTGTAAAATTTGTGTAGCACATTTTTATACTCAGCTGTACTAGTACACAGAGTATTATAGTTTTAATCACATAACGGTGGATTGTAACAGAGTGAAATAATCGAGATAGATATAGACTTATATATATCAAAATGATCAGGGTGAAAAGAGAAATCGATTGAGCCATGTCCGTCCGTCTGTCCGGTCGTCCGTCTGTCCGTCCGTCTGTAAACACTCTAACTCGCGCAAAAATTGAGATATTTTGATGAAATTTGAAATGCAGGTTGGTATCGAGACTGGGACGGTTGGTATTGAAAATGGGCGAAATCGGACCATGACCACGCCCACTTTTCCTATATAGAAAAAATCGGAAATTTGGTATCTCAGTCACTAATACAGCTGGAGCGATGAAATTTTATCCACGTGTTGAGCTCAGGCCCCTAGGAAGAAATTTGATGACATTTTGGAAAATGGGCGGTGCCACGCCCACTTATTAAGGGTCAAACCTTGCAAGTTTTATATGTCATAACTCAGAAACCGTTGAAGATATATCGATGAAATTTGGTACGCGTGATATACTTACTTAGACAAATATTTGGACGAAAAATTTCCGAAATCGGTTGAGGACCACGCCCACTTTTATATATGGCTCTTATAAAGTGACCTAATAAAAACATTTTAAGCGATATCTCTGTCAAATATAAAGATATATCATTGAAATTTTATAGCAGGAGTCCAACTGCGGACATAAAACGAAAAACACAAAAATTTTGGCAAATGGGCGTGGCACCGCCTCTTTTTATAAACAGGAATATACGAGATTTCTGAGCCCATAACTCGACAAATAATTTATATATAATGACTAAAGTTGGTGTGTCCACTTTTATTACTTGTGGTAATACATGTTGAAAATTTTAGCGAAATCGGTTGACGACCACGCCCACTTTTATATATGGGTATTATAAAGTGACCTAATAAAAACATTTTAAGCGATATCTTTGCCAAATGTAAAGATAATTCATTGAAATTTTGTGGTTTGATTTCTACAATAGACCAGAAACAACAAATAGAAAAATTTTGGAAAATGGGCGTGGCACCGCCTCTTTTTACACAAAGGGATATACGTGATTTCTTAGCCTATAACTCGACAAATAATTGAGATATTATGACGAAACTTGGTTTATACACTTTAATAACATGTGTTAATAGCCACGCAAAAATTTATTGAAATCGGTTTATGACCACGCCTACTTTTTAAGAAAGATATATCTGGAACACTCTTTGGGAATTTGTAACGTGACATCTTTATAACTAGAAGTCAAAAAGGAATGAAATTTTGCACAAAGAATAATATTCATATGCTTAGTTGGATGACTGATAAAAATGTTGAAAATGGGCGTGGCTACGCCCACTTTATGCAGCACTCGCTTTATATAAAGTACACCGTGTTTCCATCAAACGCAAACAAACTATGAAAACATACAGCTGAGTATCTAATGTTCGATTCCACTCGAACTTAGGCTTCCTTACTTGTTATTAACAAATTTTATTGAAATTTTTTGGTACTAAATTAATAGTACAAAATTTTAAGCACTAAATTTTTTTAGAACCAAACTTTTAGTAAGATTGTTTAGTACTAACTTTTCCATATCACATTTTAGTACTATATTTTACTAAATTTTTAATTTTAAATTGTCAAAAGTAAAGCTTTTTCATAAAATTTTTATTATCAAAATTTAATACAATTTTTTAGTACTAAATTTGTAGTTAAAAATTTTTAGCACTAAATTTTTTAGAACTAAATTATTAGTAAGATTATTTAATACACATTTTTTAGCATCATTTTAGTACTAAATTTGCTTCTACCTAAAACGTAGAAACCTAAATTATAATTACATTCCCTGTTAGCTGAAGGGAAGTATTGAGCGGTCAAAAGAGGAACTGAATGAGTTACGAGCCGCTCTTTATTTGATTGATGATTTTATTTTTTTGGGAGCTAAAAAACACGTTTTGTTTTGCTTTGGTTTTGATTTTATTTTATTTCGTAGATATGCAGTACTATAAATACAAACATGATTATTAAGTTACTTTATATGGAGAACGCGTCGTCGCAAGTCGAGAATTGAATGAAGTGAGTTAATGTTCAATGTTAGTTCAGTGTGCTTAGTCGTGAACGAGCGGCCAAAGCGTGACAATTCAATGAAAATATTACGGCGAAGCGTTCAAGTATCTACAAAGGCGGACGAAATTACAACAACAACTTTAAAATATATAAATATATAAATCGTCGGCCGTTAACTGCTGGCAATTTTTTTCTGGAGATTTTTTCAAATTATTTTAAAAACGTGCAAAAACTTGATTAGGTATTATTGGCAAATAAACACGTACGAAATTCTGGTTGAAAAAAATACATACATTTCATTTTGTTTAAAATATTTTTGGTTAAATTTTTGTAAAAAAAAATTATGATTGCTTTACAGCATCAAGTTTCTAATTACAACAATTTGATTTTGACGAAAATCTTTATATTGGTGGTCTTTTGCGGCTACATTTTGTTTAGTGGACCAAGCTTTGTGGTGAGTATCTGCCGGTATATGTTCAATTTATGTATAATATTTTTATACCCAGTTGCATTAAGCGCGCGCAACGATTGCTTCAGAAGAGTTCCTTCTTACCTCAATAAATTTCTGTAGCTAGCAAATTGATATTTTAGTACATTGCATTAGTCTGAAGGAAATTTTAAGTAATACATTTTTTTTATTAATATCTTTTGTATTAAATGTTTTGCAACATATTAAGTTTTTGTACTAAATTTTAGTACCATCCTTTAATATAGCATTTTAGAACAAAAACTTAGTTTTTAAATTTTAGTAGTGAATATAGTTTGTCCATTGGAGAAAAAAAGAACGCTCACGCGGGTCAAATATATATTTTAATTTATTTCTTTAAATATTTATTCTTTATTTCACGGTTTAATTTTCATATATATGTATATGTATAATTAGTAGTGACAGAACAGATTATAATTTACTGTAGCATCGATGGCGATCAATAACTAACTGATTGGCGCTAGTGAAGTTGAAGATCAGTGAGGGTGGTGAGGCCTCAAATTAGGCCCAAGATTTTTGAAGGCAACATTGGCTCACCACTCACCACATTGATTCGCCGCGTTCTCAGTCGGAGAACTCTATCATGTTCTCAACAAGTAGTTTGGAAATTTGCTATTAAACTGTAGTATACTATAGGTACAAGCTTTTAGTACTAGATGCTAGTACTTAATTTTAGCACTATATTTAAATACAAAATTTTAGAACTTCAATTTAGTAGGTACAAAATTTAAGCACAAAATTTTAGTACACAATTTTAATACATAATTTTAGAATCAGATATTTGTGCCAACTTGCAGTAAGTTGAATATATGTATTAGCACTAAATAATTTCAGTAGGTTAAAAATTTGGTGCTAAACCGTATTAGAAACAAACTTTTAGTAATTTTTTTTTATTACTGAATTATTCATTTTTATTAAATTATTAATTTAATTTAAAAAAAAATCATTGTACTAAATGTACAATAAAAAATGTGTATAAAAAATTGTAGTACAACATTTTTGTACTAATTTTAGAAACAGATATTTGTGCCACCTTTCAGTAAGTTTAATATATTACCGCTAAATAATTTTCGTAATTTAAAATTTGATACTAAACTCTAAGAGGAACAAACTTTTAGTACATTCTTTTTATTGCTAAATTATTAATTTTTACAAAATTTTAGCACTAAGTATATTAGTTGTATAATTTAAGCATGCAGTACTAGTACTAAATTTTAGTAAAAAATTCATACCGAATTTTAGAACACAATATTGGTACTAAATTGCAGTAGTTCCAAGTTTTTTAATAAAAATGTAATAATCACAAACTTTTAGTACTAAATTTTAGAACTAAAGCTTTGCAGGTTAAAAATTTAAGCACTTAAGTTTAGTAATAAATTTTTTAAATTATTAAAATATTCCGTAATGCTTTCTTCTTTTCTCAATTTTCAAGTACGCCATTGAATCTCTAGAAGAAACAACCGATGCCAATAATTCGACAGAGGATTTCGAGGAGGGTTTCGCTGCTGCCACGCTGCTAGAGAAGGATACAGTCCTGAGAAAGAATCCGGCAAATGTGGGTAATAAATTGAAGGATTTGTGGGAGCAGGTACCCGAACACGAGCTGAATGCGGTGGATATAAAAAAGTGAAGAGCAAAAGAAAGTGAAAAGATGAGCGAAAGTGAAAAATAAGAAAAATGCCTTAAGTCATGTAAATAATCTAACTTTATCAATCATGCCGCAAATTAGTTGTTAATTCTTTAGGCGAGGAAAATTATTTAATTTGTTTAGATATTTTTAGTGAAAATTTTGCTTAAGTTTATCTTTAAGTGTTTATCTACTCCTACTCATGTATTTCGTGGAATTGATTAGAGATTTCATGTGATGAGGCGCCACAACAAAAGATATTAACGGAAATTGCAATTTTATTTTGCGAATTTAATATGTATTATTAAATTACAATTAGTATGGATAGATATTGGTTTAAAAGATATGTAACCAGAAGACTTTGTATATTACATTTGTCTGATAATTATATGCTGCAATGATTATTAATATGTTTATTATATATATTTATATATAAGTAAAATCATGTGTTTTTGTTATTGCATATTGTTGACTAAGCATTTGTAACTTGCATTTATCTAATGAACTAAATAAATATGTATAAAACTAAGCGGTAATTTATTAAAAGAAAATTGCGAAGCAACTTGAAGAGTAAACGATTATTTTACACACATGGCACAACGCCGCAACCGGTTTGTCTGCAAAGCAAATGTGACAAAGAATGACGGAAAATCGATCCACAACACATCATGTGGAATGCAATGTACCTAATGGAATTGTGATAGTGCGAGAAAACCAAACCTGTTAAATAATGATTATTAATCGTAATGATTACCGGCTTGATTGATTACACAGTCCAACAAATTTACAAAAAATTTTCTCAACACGAACAAACGCTAGCAGTTATGAAAGAGGATGTCTCCCAGACCAACTTTGCCGAACAGAGTACTAGTCCAGAGGGTCTGAGTTTTTTTTTAGCGAGGGTCAAAGTTTTATAGTTTTAGCTGGAGATGCAATTGCTCTATCGAAAATATCTTATAAAAAACGGCCTCAAATGAAGTTTTTGAGCTCGGACTTCTTCTACAGAATTTAATGAGCAATTTTTTTGCGGAAGCCTTTAACCCTCTAACTCCCACGCAAATCGCTGTTTTTAACCCTTGTTTGGAAACACATGTAGAGAATATCAATTAAAAATGCAGATAGAGGGTTAAAATGTTCTAGAGAATTATTCGCCATAAAATTTCACTAGGGGTCCCCTCAGACCAAATCTTTGTACAAATAACGCAAAAGACCACAGGATATAATAATCACAAATTACGCCATGAAATATGCAACAAATTTTATAAATATACACATTAGATGCATTTTTTTCTTTAGATCCTCCCTCCGACACCGTTGTAGAGTAGGTAAATTGAAAAAAGTTCACTTTTGCAAAAACTGAATGGGGCTACTACAAAAACCGCGCGATTTTTAAGAATTTCAAGACAAGTTTAGATTTATGTATGAAAAAAGTTATGATTTTGCACAAGAAAAAATTTGATGTCTAGCTATACGTAGAGTTAACCGCTAAAGCGAATGGAGTACTCAGTTTTTTAGTACACTCCCCAGTGGAGGTGATATTCAAACCCTAGTTAATGCCTTTAATTTGATGCTAATATTGCCCAAAAATAGTTTGCGGCCATCCGGGTCCACATTTTTTCCACTATCCACGGTCTCGACCTTTCTACCTTTTTTTACATTTATGGAGTTGTACACCATCATAAAACCGCCTTCAAGAGCAAAAATTGTTTACATTTTTTAGAAATTTTAAGCCATGCCAGCTCTCTTAGGGTATATTTTACTGCACTTAAACTTGATGAGCTCATCCAAATATTAATAGATTTTTGACGAGAATGAGTTTTTGAAAACCGCATTAAATTAAGCAGCATTCTGTGTGATTCAGATAAAAAAATGTCCGCTGTCAGAAAGAATATAGGGTATGAAGTTGAATGTTCGTGAGAAAAAAACAAAATTTTCTATTTAGGCCGCGATATTACCTTCCCAGGGAAGTGCACTAAAAATTGAATACGCTATTCACTTTAGCGGTTATCTTTACGTATAGGTAGATATCAATTTTTTATTGTTGAGCAAAATCAGAACTTTTTTCATACATAAATCTAAACTTGCCTTGAAATTCCTGAAAATCGCGCGGTTTTTCGAGTAGCCCCACTCAATTTTTGTAAAGTTGATTTTTTTTTAATTAACTTACTCTACGACACCTTATTTTCATATTCCGGTGCCGGAGGGAGGATCTAAAGAACAATAAAAAAAATGCATCTAATGTGTATATTTATAAAATTTGTTGCATATTTGTGATTATTATATCCTGTGGTCTTTTGCGTTATTTGTACAAAGATTTGGTCTGAGGGGACCCTTAGTGAAATTTTATGGCGAATAATTCTCTAGAACATTTTAACCCTCTATCTGCATTTTTAATTGATATTCTCTACATGTGGTTCCAAACAAGGGTTAAAAACAGCGATTTGCGTGGGAGTTAGAGGGTTAAAGGCTTCCACAAAAAAATTGCTCATTAAATTCTGTAGCAGAAGTCCGAGCTCAAAAACTTCATTTGAGGCCGTTTTTTATAAGATATTTTCGATAGAGCAACTGCACCTCCAGCTAAAACTATAAAACTTTGACCCCCGCTAAAAAAAAAACTCAGACCCTCTGGACTAGTACTCTGTTCGGCAAAGTTGGTCTGGGAGACATCCTCTTTCATAATTACTACCGTTTGTTCGTGTTGAGAAAACACTGTTGGACAGTGTTATTTTTTCAACTGTCCATTTAATGATTGATTACCCATTGTTTTCAAATTTTAATGATTATTTTGCAATTACCATTAAAAAAAATCAAAAAAATCATAAAAAATCAAAAAAAAAGAAAAATAATCATTATTTTGATTGTTTTTGATTATTTTTGATTATTTATGATTATTTATGATTTTTTTTGATTTTTTATGATTTTTTTTTGATTTTTTTGATTTTTTTAATTTTTATCAATATCGTTTTAAAGAAATATGCACATTTGTACGTATGCAGGTATGTATATAGCCTTTTAAGGCAGACTCCCGACGGTAGCTTGTAGTACCGGGGGGTTCGGTACGATGAGCGTAGGTGGTTTAGTGCGGTTAAAGTCCCACACTAACAGGATAATGGCTCTATATCTACATTTATGTATGTGCCAAAAACATATATATGTATATTTTCATGTTAAACAAACCTTAAACAGCTATACATACATAAAATCATACTATATACTGAAATTATATCTCAGGTGGTATTTTAACGCACGGAAAATATGACTATCAAATTAAACGCTGCCGATTACTTCGAGCATAGATAACTAGACACGAAACTCTTTGTTTCGTGAGAGCGCTGAAAAATGCGCATTTTTTATAACATTTTCCATTGGTGCCACTGCGTAAAAAAGTGAATGTGGGTATTTTAAAATATAAATTGCGGGTATTTCGTTATTTCTTGCAAATTAATAATATAACGTAATTTTTTCTGCAAACTATGACAGAGACTTCGCAATTATACTTAAGATTTGATCTAGAAATAATCTTGAGTATTTTAGATCATGTAGAATATTTTAAATGTTCTTAAACCAGTTAATAAAATGCACACCAATATTTCATTCAAGTTTTGTATCCAGGTTAAAAAAGGATAATAATTTTGGGCTTTAATTGAGTAATCAATTAATATATCATTAATTTTAAGGCAAATATTTTATATTTATAGCATATCTTACTTCCTATATCAAGATGTTTGTTACATATTTTTCATTAAAAACACTAAATATGCAAATAATTCCATTCTCACCCCTTTTCAAACTTTACCATACATTTTTAATTCACTTCTCGATTAATAAAATAAGCAATAAAGTAATTTCATGAATTGGTGGCAAATATCAAAAATCCCGAATTTATTTATTATTTATGGCGGATTTGATCTGGTTTTTGTTATCAGCTGATTTTGCGATCAGCTGATCCCCCTGATTCGTCAGTGTTTGAAAGTGAAAAGACAGTTCAGGACCGCGTGAGAGCAGATAAATTTGAGAGTCTCGTATCTAGTTATCTTTGACTTCGAGGGTACAATATCGAATGAATCCTCGTTTCTTTATTTTCATTATCAAATGGCGTATTTTCAACGAGTAGCTAGCTCGATTCTTATTGGCTAACTTATGACAATCTAATAAAGAATATTCACAATAGACATTATATGGTATACATACTTTAAATTATAAGTTAGTATTACATCGGGTCCACACTTACGTTCATTAACATAAAATCACATTACTTAATATAGAAAAGCTACTTATCTTAGGCACGTATGCCTACAATACATATATGTTCATATTAAAAATATAAAAAGAGAACTGAATTAATAAATGTATGTAAATAAGAGTGTTTTTAATTAAATTATTGTCGAATTTCAGCGAGGT
The DNA here is from genome assembly GCA_960531455.1 of Urophora cardui. Classification (NCBI taxonomy): domain Eukaryota; kingdom Metazoa; phylum Arthropoda; class Insecta; order Diptera; family Tephritidae; genus Urophora; species Urophora cardui. The sequence goes on along the minus strand of OY482671.1, from coordinate 23,944,663 downwards.
ATTCTGTTGAGGATACCACTATTACCAAATTGTCTTTCGTTTTAAAGAGCAGACTATAGCATTGATTGACTGTTACACAATATCAATGGGCCTTATGAATAAACATCCTTTTGCTGAAATTTCTATTAATAAAACTAGTATTTGCTATTTCTATAAGCAAGCGGTATTGATGTTTTAAGTCTGCCGCCAGTTATTCAATGTAAATTTCCTCCAAATATTGCATTAATACTTCCATAAGGATAGCTGATGTGGGGCTACCCATGCCCAGTCTGTGAGTTTGTCTGTATATTTTATTGCCAAATTTGAAACAATTCTGGTCCAGGGCAAGGCAGATCTAGGAAGGTAGGCTCGGTGGCGAATTCAGAAACTACTTTTTTTATTTACAAATGTAGAGTGTAATGTCAAAATCAAAGCGAATTCACATCATTACCAATAGGAATGGGCGAGTCCCAAGCGAATTCAGATTTTAACTAAGGCGAATTATCATTTTGACATTACACTCTACCAATTACAATAACAAAATACATGGGAAATTTCTGAATTCGCCACCGAGCCTACCTTCCTAGATCTGCCTTGGTCCAGGGTTATTTTTAGCGTATTTACGATCTCTGTTGCAATGTCTTTGTTCGTTTTCTCTGTCAGTATTTTAGTTAGAGCTTTTAGTATTTCTGTCGTTGGTATCGAGGGGTATAGATTCTTCACGTAAAATGATACCAGTTTTTAGTCCTTGGGTACGTTCAGAATTCCCAGTTTGTTGACTAGTTCCGTTGTGTTTTTGATTGCGTGTTTATTGGACAGGTCTAGTTTCTCGGCTAGTAGCATATTTAGCTGTTTTGAAAGTCTATATCCTGGTGCCGATTTATGGTTTACTATTGGTCGCATAGCTGTTCCTCTTTTGTGGATTTTAGCTAGTGCGATCAGTGATGGGGCAGATGGATTCATTGCTGTGAGAGTGTAGGCTACTTTGCTGTCTCTTATATTTTTCGCTTGTTTTATTGCACGCTTTATTGCCATTTGGTATTCTTCCGTTGGGTCTTTTCTCATCACTCGGCAGCCCATTTCTTTGATTAGTTGACCTGTTTTTGCGGTGTATTCCTCTTCCTCCATTAGCACCGTTGTATTTCCTTTGTCTGTTGCACACTTCATCAATTTTTTCAACAAAGGAAAAATTCTTAATTTCATATAAGTTGTATTTATTGTTCATCATACGCCATACCGTTTCAGCCCTAGTTATTGCCCTATTGTATTCTTTTAAAAGGCATAAATATTACGTACTTACGTTCCGACATACCCATTGTTCATCAAATAGGATTATTTGGGAATTTGTATCCGTATTCGCATGCCTACTACATAATAAAGCAGTAGACGATTTGCTATGCTGCAAAAAGATTTACGTAAAGATAATCTCTGTCATAATCAGAATTCTTTATTCGATCTTCCCTGTCCTTATCCTAGACCTAGAAATGAATCTTCCCCAGGTGTAGGAAGAGTTTGTATCCGTATCTAGTACAAAAACCTTCCAACGAGCCAAGGTCTATACAAATTTTGTACTTCTAAATTTGTCGACATTTTAATTATTGCAGTTGTCGCTGTAAATACACAATGACTTGGATACACCTGTCCCCATATTTCCTGCAGGGTTACGTACTTTAATATGCCTTCACATACATTTGTACAAACAAACTTTATGCCTCTCTGACCAAACATTCATGCCTACCTGAATACTTATATCCATGCATATCCAATTTTCTTTACAACAATATTGAAAAAAATCAAACAAAATGAAAAAAAAAATCAAAAAAAATCATAAAAAATCAAAAAAAATCAAAAATAATCATAAAAAATCAAAAATAATCAAAAGCAATCAAAAAAATTATTTTGATTATTTTTGATTATTTTTGAAACTCACAAATTATTTTGATTATTTTTGATTTTTTATGATAATTTTTGATTTTTTTTAATGGTAATCATTAAAATTAATTTTTTCTGCAAAGAATTAAAATAATGATTACCAATTAAAAAACAAAACAATTTAATTGATTACTAATCCTAATCGGAATTTAACAGGTCTGGAGAAAACTATGTCTTACCCAAGCACTCAGGCATATTTTCCCATATTTAAAGGCTTTAGAAGGGACCACGTTGTAGAGGACAAAGTAGAATAGTTGAATCAGAATTCCTCTTCAAACTTCCAAAGATTATTTTATAAATCCGAGAAGTTTGTCGAGTGGTAAAGAATACGCATCCCCCATTCTCAGTAAAACTGATCCCAAAACCCGAAAGCTTAGTCTATCGATCGCCCTCCTCCAGACAGGATATGTATAATGAGCTCTCGATATTGATGTGAGTTTCCCACAAGCAGGTCGGTCCTGATGTACTTCACAGTATCCGCTATACTTTGTCCTATTGTGTGGTCCAGTTGCGTATTGCACCGATATACAGTTCGTTTCTAGCCTCCAGGTGCCAACCGAATCCAGTATCTACCATATTCTCTTTTTTATACGTCTGTGTAGATGACTTTCGTCGATTTTTCCAGTAGAATTTAGAATTCTCTTCATTGATCTCTTACGGGAAAATCGACAGTGTAACGTCTACTCATACAGTATACTCCGAGTACCAGCTTCTCATTTGAGGGGCCAGAAAGAAAGGGTATTACTCTGACGGCCTGCGAAACAACTTCCCGTGCCCAAAACTACAATCGTCGTGTCAAAACCCGAAGGAGTATAGTCGACGCATCGTCGTCATAGCATCCTCTTGCAGGACGAACAAATCCAGAGGGAGCAGGGAGCGCATCATGTACTTCAATTTTATTTTAACATCTCAAACGTCTTAAGTATTTACAAACACTTGTTTACAAGTGAGATTATTTGTATGAGGGCTTTGATTGACCACAAGTAAACAAGTAAATAATGTAATTACATACATACTTACACATAAGGCTTATTGACTAAGCATATATAAATACAGACATATGTATGTACAACAGTGGCGGATCCACGGGGGGGTTTTGGGGGTTCAAACCCCCCCTTGTGGTTTATCATAGATCCCAAATTAATGCCTTTATAGATTCTGCGCCCAAATTTCCCAAACTGATCAAGGAAAACTCTATCATTCCAAAAGCAATGGTTGGATGGGTTTAGCTGTCCAAAGGCAAAACTCGACATTTATTTTCAGATTACATTTTATATGCACATATCCACAAGGTGAAACAGGTACAATTGAATCAGTTCATTAAAATAGTTGTCCTTTTAGGCAATAATAACATACAATTACAATTTATAGTTAAATAGAAAATACCCGAAATTTAGAGGAATTAAATCTAATACAATAAGCGCCTACTATACAATCCAATCAACCACCAAAAACAAGAATTAAAACGAGTACGAAGTTAAAATACTACAAGCGATTCATTCATAAAATTGAAATTGTTACGGCTGCAACTCATTTTCTACGAAAACACAGCTAATATTTTAACAAGCGTTTATTGAATCCATACGCAAAGTTTTAATATCTAAGAATAGTTATAATAAATTCAATAAATTTTTATATTGAAAGATATTAAGAAATCTTACTTGTTCGTGTGATTTCATCGAACTTTCTTCTCAAAATGGAGGTGAAAGAAGTGCTTTGAATTTGCAAAGTACAGGCCCGGTTATACTTGCATAGCATAACAAAGCAGGGCAGCGCAAAACATATAGCGCATAGAGCTGATTATACTTCGCATAGACGTGCAACCATGGTTAATTAATAAAAGTTTTCGCATCCCGACATTCGTACATACATACATACACACTCCATGTAAATTGTTTGTGTATTCTGTGGTGCTTCTGTCAAAATCATAGTTCGCCTTTCTAGAAATCATATTGCACCATTCTCAAAATTGATCCCAGTTTGATATAAGCACCATTATTAAAGTTAAACAGTAGAAAAAAGTGAAAAATCAGCTGTTTAGTAAGTTAACCTGTATAAATTAGCCTTGCGTGCAACCCTTCGCACACTCAACACACACACATTCGTGTTGCCAAATGTCAAATCGCATAGCACATAAAACAGAAATCAAAATTCAACAGACTTGTATGCTGTGCCCTGTGCCGCTATGCGTTGAGTAATCGATTACACGGAAATCCCATTAAACAGATTTCGTATGTGACAGTTCTTATTTTGTGCGCTGCTATGCTTTGCAAGTATAACCGGACCTTACCGCTTCTTTCAAATCCACGTTTTTATCGAAATAAATATGTATGTATCTTTTAGTAAATTAAATGATGCCATACTTAGGTAAATAAATCAAAGTTTAAGCTCTCTACATATTACAAGGTGTTCACAATATTTAGTAAATTGATTTGTGGTTTTAAGTATCGACAGAAATGTTTCAACAAAGGATAAAAAAGTGGCAACAGAGCTTTTCATCAGATCAAGGTTTTTATAAAATTTTAAAATTTGCAGCCCGGCTCATTTTCAACCATCTTTGCATCTTTGCAGTGGCGGTAGAGTATGAATAGAAATAATAACTAAACGTCAAGCAAAAGAAATGTCAAAATGAATTTATTTTTCGCCGCGAAAAACAAACGAATTCGAGCTTGAAGAATGATGGGAGGCAACTCGCGAAGTCATCATCTTTTTTTGACTAAACGATTTCCACCTCACTCGTCCAAAATACCGAATTTTCCCTTCTTATACAATATAAGTTCTTTGGTTGCACGTTTGAAAATTTAGAACACGCAGTAGCGACCTCGCGCTTCAAATTATATCATATAATAACTGCTACCCTTCACTAGGTGTCGCGCAGTGGTCAAGTTTATAATAAAGTAGCTTCAGAGCCATCTGAAGGCGTAACACCCGCATATGCCGGCTTTTTTAATTTATGAATTTATTAAATACATGTACGTTAGAGTGACCACAAAACATATGGGATTTGCAAAAGTATTGAATTTTTTCGCTCCCCGCGCATTTTTTAATAGCTTGACAATAGAAAATAAGATCTGCATAAAAATCTGACCACCTGTAGTGGGAAATAGCCACGCGCATTTGACCTAAAGTTCAAAAATTTACCTAAAAATTATACATGGCTTTAGAGACCAATATCTCTTTAAACACTGATATAATGTGATAATCATTTTTATACAAAATGAAACTGGGAACATATTCTCCATATGATATTTATACCTACCGTTATCTTTTCAGGATATATTGAGTCCTTAAAGTGCTATTTTAATTTTTTTGTTTATTTGTTTTTTTTTTATTTTATTTTCTTTTTTTGATGTGTAAAACTACTTTAAATAACCTATTAAATGATGTATAGTTTATATAATACTCTAGTTTTTAAATATTTATTTTTGCCTTTTTAACAAACAAAAAAATTTAAATTTCACTTTAACGACTCAATATGTCCTGAAAGGATAACGGTAGGTATAAATATCATATGGAGAGTATGTTCCCAGTTTCATTTTGTATAAAAACGATTATTACATTATTTCTCCGAAAAACATTGTTTAAAGAGATATTGGTCTCTAAAGCCATGCATAATTTTTTAGGTCAATTTTTGAACTTTAGGTCAATGCGCGTGGCTATTTCCCACTACAGATGGTCAGATTTTTATGCAGATCTTATTCTCTATTGTCAAGCTATCAGAAAATGCGCGGGGAGCAAAAAAAATCAGCACTTTTGCATTTGTGGTCAGTCTAATGTACGTTATACATGTTATTTAGAACTTCAATTGAAATCTCCTGCACTTTATGTGATGACATACATATTGTTAATTTGGAGGGTTTTGAGTTTGGTGTTTTTAAGGTTCGGGAAATGGTGCAACTAGTATATAGAATAATAATAGTAGGTGGTATTAGTCCATATTTTCACCAGCGTCTGCCCTTAAAAAACATCTTCCAAAAAAAGAAATTTTCAAAACCCCCCCCTTGCCGAAATCCTGGATCCGCGCCTGATGTACACATAATATCCTAAACAAACAAATTGTTGCCGGATGTATGTACCAATGCCGGTTGGCGATGATGCAGCACAAAAAGAAGATTTTCACACGGCTGCTTGAGTTGCGGGAAAAGCAACATATGTATGAATCTACAAGATTTATACAAATAATAGCAATTTAGTTAAGCAATAGATTAGACAGCGATTTACCACACATTTAATAAAGAAAATGCCAACAACGAAACAACCACAAAGAACACAAAAAAGAAGCAAGTTCTAAGAAAATTCTCTTTAAAAAATCTTCATCTTGAAACTAAAAGATAACAACTTTAATTTCTACTTCATGTAAGCACTTTGTTGTTGCCTGCATGAAATTTTGGGCAGACAGACAAACATACATATATGTATATGTATATACATATCCACACGCGCCCAAGTATGGTCAAAAAACCTCAGCAATGAAATAAACCAACCCCAGATGAGGTTATTAATCTGCTAGGATATTGGCCGAACACACTTGAAGTACGTACACAGTATTTGGCAGGAAAAGAGCAACAAAAACAATTGTTTGTAAAGCAGTAAGCAACTAGAACAACAACAACTTCTTTATAAATGTCAGCATTGCCAGTGGTCAGCTGCTGTAAAAGGAAAAAGTTCCAAGTAAATTTTAAAATGATGTCGATTTCTGCAAGAGAAATATCAGAACATGATAAAGGAATGAAACATTATGTATATAGGATCAAATTGGTGCAAAATAAAACAAGTGAGAGTGCGGCTGTCTTCAGCCGTACCGAAGACTTCATAACTTCCATGAATGGGTCTTATTTGGTTTTGTTAAACTTACAAAGATTTTTTCTGAAGGGTCTCCTCCCACATAGCATTTTATGCATTTTTTGATCATATTCCAGTCTTTTTCGATCCCTATGCACGTTTAAATAATGGAAAATGCGCTCATTTTCTGATCACAAAAGAGCCTCTCCTCTGTAGAAAATGGTACCCTACGTCAAACTCTTCTTGGGGAGTCGTTTTCGAGTCTTATTTTAATCGTATTTTAATCATTTTCGAGTCCCTTTCGATTTTATTTTTTTCGATTTTGAATCTTATTTTGGTCATTTTTGAATCGTTTTCTGATCATTTTCGAATCTTTTTTGGGTCATTTTTCAATCGTTTTTCTGGTTTTGGGCCGTTTTCCAGTAACTTTCTAATCAATTTCTAATCATTTCCTAATACTTTTCCACTCATTTTTGGGACACTTTACAACCTCATTTCTTTCCCATCTTCTGTCTTCTTACATATTAAACCTTTAGCCTTACCTTTACCAATTCGCAAAAAGAATTTCCACGGTCACCCTCAGTCCACATTTTGGTTGGAACTTTTGAAACAGATTTTTAGCCTACAATAATATTAAGCAAATAATAAAAAAAATTTCAATACATAAATGAATTCCTATGAAAATGCATATGCGCATTTTGGCACTCTCATATATGGCAACACGGAAGACATACATACATACATCCACATGTTCCTGCTCTACAGCATTCGGAACAATCAATACCGAAATCTAATACATACATACATACATACATATAAATTCTCTGAAATTTCCCAGCAGAATTTGAGGTAAGGAGGTGCATATTCAGTAGAATATTCATTATGAAAAATACCCTGAAACTAAGTTCAAAATTCATTGCTGAAAAAATAACTGAACACGCAGTGAAGACATCAGCTGTACTGAAATACATGCTATGGAAGTTCTCCCTGCGTATTCAGGCCTTTTTTCCTACAGAAACTCTCCCTTCTCGTTCAACAGTTTTTAGGTAGTTGATTTTCGACGCCACCTCTATATAAAAACGAAAGGGAAATTTCAGATTTTAGAACTACATCTCTACTGAATATTCAGTAGGAAATATGTGCTGTTTTCCAGCTGATAAATACTGCTGGGTTTTTATTGAAAAATTATAGCTTTATGTACTAGGCTTGCTAAGGAATATTTCCTTTTTTTTCTAAAAAAGCAAAGTAATCGATTACATTTCGACCTTTAGCATGATCAATTTGTGATAAATTATTTTTTTAATCAGCAAAGGCGATCGAAAAAGGCTCAGTTAGTAGATTTTTTTATGACAAAAAATAAAATCACTTTTCAATCGCTGGTCTGACTCATTTTCGAGTCTTATTCTAATCGCAGAGGTGATTAATCAGTTTTTGATCATCAAAGGGGATCGAAAAAGACGGTACAGTCAGTTTTCATAAAAAAATCTTCCAAATGCTATGTGGGCTATTGAAATTTTATGGCGAGTAATTTTCAACAACATTTTAACCATCTAGCACCCCTAAAAAAGGGTTCTTTTGACCCATTTTTATACAGTCAGGTATGGTCAGGCAATTCGCCAAATTTTGCCGGAGTAATATTGGTACTTTCCTTCCTTCCATTTCCTTCTTTGGAAATTATTTCATTTTTTTATGTTAATTTCATTTTTATGTTTCAGAGATCACCCCAACTTCCCATCATACTTCTTTTTCGCTAGGCGGCCTCATCGAGGATGGAACTTTGGTTGTTGGATTGTTATTATAATGGCATCACCATGCTTGCTTTTCTTGCTTTAGTTTTCTTTGCTTTTCTTTGAAAGCTTCTATAGCCCAATGGTAGCTTTTAACGCTGCCATATTAATCAGCTGATTCGGGAATCTAAAGAAATAAAACAAACGTTTTGTTCTTATTAGCTAGTTATGAATAGTTAGCCATGTTTCTGCTAGCAAATCGTCTCTTGAATAAAAAAAATTAGCAGAAGAGAGCCAAAGCGTGAGTGTAAGACACATAGAGAGCTCCAAATTTCAGATAGTAAAATTTGCACTAGCTGAAATTATTTGCTGCCAAAGTAAGAAATAACTGTTAACAAATTAAACAAACGAACATACTATTTGATTTTATTACTTTCGAATTTTGCTGAATATTCCAATTAGAAATTATTAAATTGAAATGTTTTCTTTAGAAAAAATAACCATTAACAATAAAAAATAGCATATAATTTTTACTATTTTTCCGTTTCTTAATTTCCTGTTTGTTTTGCTCTTTGTGAGCGTAATTCTTTCCATTTCTTTCTTTTCATTTACCTTAGCAGCTAGCTGCCGATTTTCTAGGAAACAAAACTAAAATAATGCCTCGAAGTGCTGAACAAGTTTTGGAAATTGAAAAGCTAATATTTATTAGAATTTTGTAATAATTTGTAATAATTTTCTGTTAGCGAATACACCTAATACCTACTAATAGCAACAGCCTTGGTAGAAATTTAATTGTCAAAATTAATGTCAAAGCTTTCAAAGCGCTGTCAAATAGAGATTTCGGCTATTCGGAACTTTGAAGCGCAAGAAGTAAAGCTGCCGTTGGCCAACTTTTACACATTTTAGTAGAGCTAAAAAAACTATTTTGACATTTCTCAATGCCAAGCAAGCGCAGCAAGCATGCATTGCACCATAACCTTTACATTAGTTTGTTTGAACCAAGTTTTGGATATTTGACATTTAATTAAGACTTTGCAGTAATTATTACTTATACCATTTTACAAGTTTTATGCATTTGCAACAGCGGGTATAATTTTCTTATAATATTCAATTCCTTTCAAATAAATATCGGCCTGCAAATATTCATCGTGATCATGCAACAGCATTGGGGTATTATTCATCGGTGAAAATCCAATGGCTGGAATGCCAACTTGACGGATATAACGACTATCGGTGGCACCGGGAAAGACGAGTGGTTTGATTTTGAGACCACTAATGTAAATTAAGAAAATCAGTGTTAATTACATATGTACAAATTTATATATACTTATGTATGTACATATTAACATTTAGCGCTAATCTGCTTACAGTTCTGTTGTCGCTTGCTTGAAAGCCAACCAAAAAGGATTACTGTCATCAAGTTTTGTTGCTTCGACTTTAGGCTGTTTCTGTTCATATTCGATAGTTATGCCACCACCCGATTCTTCACACCACTCATTTAGCTGTGCATTATATATGTAGTAAAGAGTGTGTATAGTTAATACAGATTTAAAAAAAAAATTTATGTACATACCTTCTTTGCGAAAGCCTCGTGTTCAACACTCAATGCCAAACGTATATCGAGCACAGCTTCCAATGTAGGCGGCACCACATTACTCTGCACGCCACCCTTCACTCCAGTCAAGTTAATGGTTGTGACATCACCAATTGTTAAAGCACTATCACTTTCCAATCGTTTAATCTCATTCTGTCTGAATTCCATAACTTTATTCAAAAATAGATTGAGCTTTTCGCCCGCAGTATTCCTATGCAGTAACGATCCATGTCCAGAAGTGCCGTTGAATGCAAAATGAACATCTGTGATAAAGTAAATAAAAGCAAAATAGATAGGAGTAGCTATACCAAACAAGGCACGGATTGATCCTGCTTTACTCACGCCAAAGGCTACGTTCTGCATAATAAATCGTAAAATATTCATCAGGCGATGCAATGCCTTCATCGAGGCAAAAGCCGACATTTAGTTTCTTGAACTCATCCGACTTGACAAAGACACGCATTCCTTCGACACCACCGATTTCCTCATCTACAAAGCACAAAGTTGTGTATGTGAAGTTTGGGCACAAGAAAAATTATCAGAACTGGCAACCAAAGAATACAAAAATATTTTGTACGAACACTCAATAAAGACATACTAGTAAACCCTGGCACGCGATGCTGTGTCTTTCTATTACACTGTGCGAAAATTTGTGGATAGAAAGCCACTACTGATATATATATATATATATATAGTAAGACCTTAAAACCATTTTGCCACATTTGATAATTGAATTTGAAAAATGTCGAGAAAGTTTTACTTAAAAATTGCAAAATATAAATTGGCTTTAAGCCATTAGTTCAGGGATTATCACACTAATACTTTCAAATATTGTGCATGTGTTAAAAGCACAAAAGCTCTTGGCTACACCCAAAAGAAACTCAATCATTGTCGAAAACTAAAATTTTTAAATTGCAAATGCATAGTATTTTTATTTATTATTATAAAATAAAAAAATATGAGACGAAATGCAAAATCACGATTCCTAATAAAAATATTACGTAAAAAAATCCAAATAAAAAAACCACCCCCAACACACAATCATTTACAAGCATTCAGAGACTGCTCGAGCAACACAACCTGCTAGCTCAACAGCTCAATTCTGACTGAACAGAAATTTGCAAAATTTCTGTGCGTGAACGAAGCAGTGGTGCCAGATTGAGGGAAATTTCCCTTTTTGAGGGATATTTCACTGCAAAATTTTTGAAGAGGGGAAAAAAGGGACATTTTGTTGTCGTCCATATAAAAAAAGGGATTTTTTGGTTGCAGAACTGTTTACATACTTACATATGTATAATTTAAAGTATAACTTAAAATAAGCAAAAGTATAGTATAACTTAAGATAATGGAAAACTCCTATTCAGTGTATGAATACACACGCTTTCGCGTTAACTTATGCAATGCAAAAAGGAGTCGGTTACATACACACATGCGTACAAGTAAACATACAGCGAACTACACTGCGTATACGTAACTTGTTTACATAAATACATATATGCAGATTAAACTAATTAAAGCGTGTTAATAATCGCCACTTAATTTATTTTTCATTGGGAATTACAGCTAAAAGTTTTAGAACTTCCAACTCCATATTTACTTGATGAGCATAACGTTTACGTTGGTTATGAATGCGAAGATATTTTGTCAAATTTAAATTTGGAGGAAAAGAATATATTCAAAACAAGTAAGGAAGCCTAAGTTCGAGTGGAATCGAACATTAGATACTCAGCTGTATGCTTTCATTGTTTGTTTGCGTTTGATGGAAACACGCTGTATTTTATATAAAGGGAGTGCTAGATAAAGTGGGCGTAGCCACGCCCATTTTCAAAATTTCTATCATCCATCCAACTAAGCATATGAATATTATTCTTTGTACAAAATTTCATTCCTTTATGACTTCTAGTTACAAAGATGCCACGTTACAAATTCCCAAAGGGTGTTCCAGAAATATCTTTGTTAAAAAGTAGGCGTGGTCATAAACCGATTTCAATAAATTTTTGCGTGTCTATTAACACAAGTTATAAAAGTGTATAAACCAAGTTTCGTCATAATATCTCAATTATTTGTCGAGTTATGGGCTCCGAAATCTCGTTGATTCCTTTGTCTGAAAAGAGGCGGTGCCACGCCCATTTTCCAAAATTTGTCTATTTTTTGTTTCCGGTCTATTGTGGAATTCTTGCCACAAAATTTCAATGAATTATCTTTATATTTGACAAAGATATCGCTTAAAATGTTTTTATTAGGCCACTTTATAATACCCATATATAAAAGTGGGCGTGGTCGTCAACCGATTTGGCTAAAATTTTCAACATGTATTACCACAAGTAATAAAAGTGTACACACCAAGTTTCATCATTATATATCAATTATTTGTCGAGTTATGGGCTCAGAAATCTCGTATATTCCAGCTTCTAAAAAGAGGCGGTGCCACGCCCATTTTCCAAAATTTTTGTGATTTTCGTTATATGTCCGTAGTTAGACTCCTGCCATAAAATTTTAATGATATATCTTTATATTTGACAAAAATATCGCTTAAAATGTTTTTATTAGACCCCTTTATAGTTCCCATATATAAAAGTGGGCGTGGCCGTCAACCGATTTTCACAATTTTCCGTCAAAACATTTGTCTAAATAAGTACATCAGGCATACCAAATTTCATCGCTATATCTTCAACGGTTTCTGAGTTATGACATATATAACTTTCAATGTTTGACCCTTAATAAGTGGGCGTGGCACCGCCCATTTTCCAAAATTTCATCAAATTTCTTCCTAGGGGCCTGAGTTTAACACGTGGGTAAAATTTCATCGCTCCAACTATATTAGTGACTGAGATACCAAATTTCCGATTTTTTCTATATAGGAAAAGTGGGCGTGGTCATGGTCCGATTTCGCCCATTTTCAATACCAACCGTCCCAGTCTCGATACCAACTTACATTTCAAATTTCATCAAAATATCTCAATTTTTGCGCGAGTTAGAGTATTTACAGACGGACAGACGGACAGACGGACGGACAGACGGACAGACGGACGGACAGACGGACGGACGGACATGGCTCAATCGATTTCTCTTTTCACCCTGATCATTTTGATATATATAAGTCTATATCTATCTCGATTATTTCATTCTGTTACAATCCACCGTTATGTGATTAAAACTATAATACTCTGTGTACTAGTACAGCTGAGTATAAAAAGGTGATTGCGCTTTTATGAAGATTCTACTTTTCAGATAATATCACGTTTTCCATTATGTTCCATATTGTTTTGATTTCCCTAAAAACATACGTGTATCACTTCTTGCTCTAACTAAAAAATTAAATCTTAATCCTGATCTTACAGAATCAGAATACAAAAGTATTTGTATCGTTTTAACCGAAACACAAAAAGACGATTTAAAAAACTACCTATTGATGTAATGTGGAGTAAAATAATAAACTTTAAAAACAATTTTTTGTTTCATAATCTTAAGCAATTGGTTGAAATTGTACTCACATTACCCCATTCAAAAGCTGAATCAGAAAGAATATTTTCAATTGTAACGGATGTTAAAGCGAAACAAAATATCTATGTTAAATGGTATAAGTAAAGTAAGAGTTGCCTTTCAATCCAAAAATATCAATTGATTCAATTTTAAAATCAACAAAAATTATATCCACTTGTACAATGCAAATAATTTGTACAACTGATACTTTTTGCTCTTAAAAAACTGTATTTGCCTGTTATATATTCTTATATTACTGAAATAAATGCTTTAAATTCGGTGGGAATTTTGTGGGATTTTTTTATTTAAAATGTGGGAAATTAGTGATTTTTTTCCAATTCCTGTGGGAATTTTAGCGGAGATTATCTGGCATCACTGGAACGAAGTGCTTTGACTCTTTGGTGTGAGGCTGTCGGTGTGAAAGCTATAAAAACCTGCCGCACGCGTGCATAGGGAAATCAAACACTGCATTAGTTTCATATTAATAAAATATAAAATGAAGCATATGGTTACTGTTTATTTTTATTTTCTATGGACCTATACATTTTCTGTACCAAGATTTAGTCCAAGGGGACCGATAGTGAAATTTAATGTCGAATAATTTTCTAGAATATTTTATCCCTCTAGCGACCTCCTCTCTCTCTTTCCAGTTTCCTTTCTCTACCCCTATTATTTGCACTTCCTTTTTCCTTTATTCTTTATATTTTGAGTACTCTTTCCTCTTTAGTAAACTTTTTCTTCGCCATTTCCGTCCCTTCCACTTTTCCCTTTTCCTTACTTTCCTTTCCTTTCATTTCATTTCATTTCATTTCATTTCAATTCATTTCATTTCATTTCATTTCTTTTCCTTTCCTTTCCTTTCCTTTCCTTTCCTTTCCTTTCCTTTCCTTTCTTTCCCTTTCCTTTCTTTTCTTTTCTTTTCTTTTCTTTTCTTTCCTTTTCTTTTCTTTTCTTTTCTTTGCTTTTCTTTACTTTTCTTTTCTTTTCTTTACTTTCCTTTCCTATCCTGTCCTCTATTTCCTATAGTGAACGCCTGAAATTAAGAACTCAGACAATTATACCAGAAAAAAAATTTTTTTTAGTGAAATTTATTGTCGAATAATTTTCTACACCATTTCCACTTTAAAATGAGAAAGCTTCAATTTAAAATAAGAAACCTTCATTTGAAAATCATATTAGTCAATTTTAAATGAGAAAGCGTCACTTCGAAATGAGAAACCTTCATTTCAAAATCAGATTAGTCAATTTTAAATGAGAAAGCGTCACTTCGAAATGAGAAAACTTCATTTGAAAATCAGATTAGTCAATTTTAAATGAGAAAGTGTCACTTCGAAATGAAAAACCTTCATTTGAAAAGGAGAAATTTTCATTTTAATATGAGAAATCATCAATTGAAAATGAGAAACATGTTTTTATTAAAAGTTAAGGTTATTTATGTAGATACCAACAGGTATGTTTTCTACATAAAGCTGCACACTCGTATGAAAAGAGGAGGCATGTTGAAAAGCCCGAGCACAAGCCCCCGAGTTATTGTTATTTTGGATTCGTCCACCAAGTTTTCCAGGTATTGTAGTCGTTATTCTATTAAATGTGGTCCTTCTACAAAAAAAATATTATTCAGCTTATAAATTTGATGAACTATTCTCAATTTAAAATAATAATTTCTCATTTTCTCATTTAAAATTGACTAATCTGATTTTCAAATGAAGATTTCTCATTTTGAAGTGAAATATTCTCATTTTAAAGTGACTATTCTGATTTTCATATGAAAGTTTCTCATTTCGAACTGACTAATCTGATTTTAATGTGAAGGTTTCTCATTTTAAAGTGGAAATCGTGTAGAATATTTTAACCCTCCTATCCTGTCTTTTCTTTCCTATAGTGAACATTTTTTTAAATGACACCTGAAAATAAAAAAGCAGGTGGCAACCCGTTTTGTAAAATCAAACAAATAACACCAGAAAGTTAATTTTTTTTAACAGCTGGCAAGCCTTTTTGTAGTGTATTGTCATTCTACTTACCCGGCACGAAAATCACATGAATCGTACGCTTCAAGATTAAGCCATTTTTCCGCAGTGCACGTATCGTCGCCAAATATTGCATGCCTACACATTTCATATCCTGTGCACCGCGAGCAAATATCCGACCCTGTTCGTCGATATCAGCGGCGAAAGGGGCATGTGTCCATTTCTCGAAAAAGACTGGCACCACATCCATGTGTGAGTTCAAAACAATTGTCGGCAATTGGGGCTGTTGGCCAATCCATGTTATAACCACAACTGGTTTAGTTGGTCCAGCAGGATAATAAATCTCGATGGGTAAGTCCAAATCGATTGCTTGCTTTTTGAGAAATTCAACACTAGCAGCTAGATAAAATACAGCAGGTTCAGTGACATTAAACACATTTTTTTATGAATGGATGGTTTTTGGAAATGTTAGATGAAATATGTGTAGCTTGTTTATTAAGGTGGAGTGAAAACATATGGAGATTTTTTTTGTTCTTTTTTTGAACGTAACAGCAATGAAAAGTTGCCTTTATACGAGTTAATGAACCCCACAAAATTTTATGGCGATAGGACGATGTTTTGAACCGCCCACAGCCCCGCAAAGTTGAAAGCAATAAGCACTATATCAGGGCTGCTCAACGCTCTCGTATTGAAAGTACAAAACTCAATACATCTACAAATTTTGTATATGCACTGAAAAATTTTTTTTCTCATTTAAATTTTTTTATCAATTCCAATAAAATATTCCCAATAAACACAACGGATTCGCCTCGAATTCGAGACGAATTCGCTTCTCTGATTATATTATCGCGGCGATAGTTCGCGACGATAGATCGGCGAATCCGAATTCCCAGGCGAGTCACCCCTCATTAGCGATTCGCGCATTTTGATATTCTCGGATCGTTGGCGATTCGAGATTTATGCCCATTGGCGAATACATTCTAGAAAATCTTCTTCTGCGAATCCACCTCGAATTCGCCACGATATCATCTGAGCTTTTCAATCTCTTGAGTAGAGTTTTAAATGGTAAATTAAAGCCCAACAGGGAATTTCTTCGTGTAAAGCAAGACTTAATAAAATTAATAAATGCTATTGCGATAATTGATTTTTCTCGAGTCCATCTCGAACTCGATACGAGTCCGAAAAATTACATTCACCTCCGCGAATTCTTCTCGAATTCGCCACGATATCATCCTCGCTTTTGTGTTTATTGGGTTATTTTAGAATTTAGTTTCAAATGGTAGTATCACATACATACAAATTTTTTTAATTTTCTATATGAAAATTTTTTGAATACAAATTTTTTACAGTGCTTTCATTTTTCGAATTTTTTTTTTCATTACACATTTGTTATTGTAAATTTCGATTTCTTACGGCAGTGCTCGAGCTCCTATACAAAGTGCTTTTGCTCTGCACATTCAATATGAATCATAGGCACATACATATAAATTTTTTTTGATATCTGAGTGCTTGTGGGAGTGCACAGAAAATTTTATTTTCATATTTCAAGTGCAAATATGTATCTGTGCCTATGATTCGGAACAAAACAAAAACAATTGTGCTTTGAGTGCCTATGAGGTGAGCAGCCCTGCACTATATGGTACAAATATGAATTTTTTTTTTGTTTTTATACCGTTCGATAGGCATTTTTATTCCATTTAATTTGATATACATTTTATATATGGAAAGTTAGGGGGGTAAAAGGGGGGTTGACCCCCTCAGGCGGGTGTTATGGAACCCACATAAAATGTATATCAAATTAAAGGGAATCAAAATTCGAAATCGGTTCAGTAGTTTTAAAGTAATTGCAATTTAAAAAATACATAATATAAACTTTGACCTCTAATAACTTTTGTTGTTGTTTGTTTAAAAAAAAAAAATCACTTTAATACTCAGCTTAGCCATATTTATCAATCCTCATACTTCGTTTTTTGATTTTATAATTTTAGAAATTTTACATTTGAACCAGATCGTGCTATTTTTCCAACTTTGTGGGGCTGGGGGCACCTCTAAACATGCGAGTAGGTCAATAAAATTTTACAGGCTTGTTTCTGGGATAGAAACGTACCGTTCTGGCTTTGGAACAAATTGAATTTCCAAAAAAAAATTTTCACCCCACCTTATTGTTTATTATAATCCTCAATGAATTACTCTTTTCTTTATAATACAGATCTACTTAAGTGCAGGTATGTAGACATCGGTATTTACTTACTATAATCAATGACCGGATGTACACTTGGAATGCGTAAGTATTCCCGAAATATTTCGATTTCCTGATTATCCTTCCAAGTACTCATTGTACTAATTGTCTATAAACAAAAAACAATATATATGGATGTATGTATGTCTTAACTAATTAATAATAAAAATTAATATTATGTGTGTACATTAGGGTGGCCCAAAAGTGTATGAAGAAAATAAAGCTCTCCCGAAATCCGCGAAAAAACCCGACAGTACTACAGAAATCTACCGAAAATTTTGCCTCAATATATTCAAGTTTAGAGGTCGCGCGAATGCCTCCAAATTTCCTTCTGCTTTTACATCAGTGATAATACATACTTTTTAAAAAATACTTAATGAACAAGAAAGATGTTTTCTTTTATCATTAAGAAAAGAGGGCACATATTGTTTTAGGAGTAATATCATCAAAATAGCATTGCATAGGTATCTACATCTGTTTCACAATTCTCATTTAAAAAATTTCTTGGGAAATATAAGCCTCCGGCCAGGGGCGGATTTACCTCTAGAAGCGCCCTGGGCAAACAAATCAAGCCGCGCCCCAATATTTCCAAAAAAAAAACCCGTACTTGCCTTCGTGTGGTGAAATTTCATTACTGATATATTTTACGGATTGAAAAAATTTGATTCGATTCTTATATAGGTACCACATTTTTTTCCATTTTCTAACCTTCAAAATGATCTGACCTTAAACCCTCATTATTAGGTGGCACAGATTTCGCAATATCATTAAATTGCAGTTCATCATACGAATCTGAAAAACAATTTTATAGTGAAAATGTTTTGTCCTGAAACTAAACTCACAATTTTTGACAGTAGGGTGCCTCCCAGGTAGCGAAATATGGCTTTCTGGCACAGAATCTGCCTGGGCTAACCTAGCTGTCGATCAATTGACTTATGCATTTTTACCTTTTTGGTTATGATCAACAACGGAGTTATTTTTTTTTCGAGGAGTTTGAAAAAAAAAACAATCAAGTTTAGGGATTTTCGACAGTAAATCTTTGTCTTTCTGCATTTTCTCGGCTGCACGTTTTTTGTTTGCTGGGCCGCTTAACTTTTTCATATTTGCACTCATTCTTCTACACTGAAAGAAAAAAATATATGGAGGGGTCAAAGAAATTGTTTACCTATTTTGAACACTACTTTCTTTGTTTTGAGTAAATTTTCCTTAAAACATGTTAAAAGGTTTATAAAATATTGTTGTTACATGCGTTACCATGGTTTCATATACTTGTTTTGAAAAAATTCATACATTAAAATAATGAAAAATTCTTTAAGCGCCATTCCATTCCCAACTTTCCTTGTTTTGAAGACTTGATTTCTTTAATTTTGAGAAATTAAATTCCCATACAAATCCCCATGGCAACGAATTTGTTTGAATGTTTTTTTATGTTTTTTCCACATTTTTCAGAAAATTTACACAAAACAAGGAAAATTATGTCTTTGATCGAGAGAAACTTTTTTTTTGAGTGTATTTTTCACAAAAACATTAATTCACTGACACTTTTTCGATGTTTTTAACTCGGAACGACTTTTAAGATTACATAAAATGTACGCAGCGCAGTGTATAGAGGCGCGAACTATTCAAATTAACCAGAAACAGAAAATATTCAGATCTTACTTTCCTTTTAAAAAGTGAGCTCGCGCATTTCCCCGAAAAAATACTTCAATGACTACTTGATTTTTAAATTTGAAATTTCAATTAAATTTGAATCTTTCACGTCATTTACTGCACACAAGCTGCTAACACTTAGTGCTTACATATCGCTCATTTGCTGCAAGACCGGCATAAATCAAAAAACGTGATTTTTGACTTAATGCTGCAGAATAGTTAGTTACATCATACTTCATGTTGAGTAAAAAATTCTTTATGATTTTTTGAAAACTAAGCGCTTCAGATACAAACCAAATGTTGTGTTTACTTGCGCACCATATGGCGGTTGAATCTCAAAATTGCCCTTCCTGAAAAGTTGTGTATTTTGAAAAGTGCAAATGCAGCAAATGAGCGATATATAAGTCCCACTGTGGCGAAGGTTAAGAATTGTACCAATGTTCTGAAATGTACTTTGATTAATTTTTTTCTCTGTAAAAAATTGAAAAAATCTTTCATTCTGGTTGTACTCGTAATATTCAAAAAACACTTTTTTTGATAAATAAAAAAAAATTTTTTCCTTGTCTTAGTTTTGGCGCTCCTATTGAAACGGCGCCCTGGGCAGCTGCCCATGTTGCCCCTATGTAAATCCGCTCCTGCCTCCGGCAGCTTTTGTTTTCAGTTTTAAGATCCGTGAGAGCCCCTCTATCACCCGGAGAAAGCGATTTTTTGGGCGTGCTTGCTTAATCTAAAGCCGACCCAATTTCTTTGTGTATTTTGAAAAGTGCAAATGCAGCAAATGAGCGATATATAAGTCCCACTGTGGCGAAGGTTAAGAATTGTACCAATGTTCTGAAATGTACTTTGATTAATTTTTTTCTCTGTAAAAAATTGAAAAAATCTTTCATTCTGGTTGTACTCGTAATATTCAAAAAACACTTTTTTTGATAAATAAAAAAAAATTTTTTCCTTGTCTTAGTTTTGGCGCTCCTATTGAAACGGCGCCCTGGGCAGCTGCCCATGTTGCCCCTATGTAAATCCGCTCCTGCCTCCGGCAGCTTTTGTTTTCAGTTTTAAGATCCGTGAGAGCCCCTCTATCACCCGGAGAAAGCGATTTTTTGGGCGTGCTTGCTTAATCTAAAGCCGACCCAATTTCTTTTCTAACTACGGCAGCAAGAATCAAGCAATTTTTATACAATTTTACGCTCTCTCTCTGTCGCTCTCTGTTATACTATGTCTCCACATAACGTGTTTCGCTCTTTTTTTCTGCACTCGCTCTCTCAATCTTGTTTCGACCACAAAACGAGTGCCGAAACTCGTCAATTTCCATACAAAGTTTTGAGAGCGAGTGAAGATTGAAACACTTGTTTCGTTCTCAATCCTCTTGCTAAACGCGATGATATCGATGCCTTCTCTAATTTTGTATCGAAAATCTATCGAAATCTCACACAGGCCAAAACATAAACGCAAAAATAAGCAAACATACAAACATTTAAGAAGAACAAGAAAGAGAAATTTAAACTGAGTCACGATCAGCCACGTGGAGACGGGTTATTTAGCGAGATCTTTCCCGAGATGTTTCTCTGGCGAATCAAGTTATGTGGAGACGGGCTTTTACACACATTGCCAAATCAATCTTTTTGTTTTAATTGTTTATTTTTTTTTTGCTTTACCAAATCAAAGATTGCGAACAAAATTGAAAAATAAATCGATATCGCACGAAATAGTTCCATTTTCACTTATACACAAATTGAGAATAGTTTTAGCACTGAAGAAAGCACTCAATTAAATGGCATATTTATATGTATGCATATTTTTGTAAGACAGTTTTTGGCGATAAGGTGGCGTTTGCTTAACGATTGCCTGGAGCTTAGACATATACGCCGACAGTGATTCCGGCGGCGGCGGCGCTATTCCAAAAACATTTCGGCGGCGACGCCGGCGTGCTTTTTCGCGCCGGCGCGCCTGCCCCAAATCTACAAATCACAATCCTTATTCAAATATTAATTTTATTTAGTTACCTTAATATCGCTGGCTGAATGGAATAAATAAACTAATTTCCACCTTAAATTGTTGAAACTTTTTTATTAACAGCAAAAAACAATTGTTACATAAACTAAAATATAAAATAAAGAAAATAAATATTAAAGAATATACACAAATCCATATGTAAAGGTAAATTTAAATTCATTTGCTTATTTTGTATGATAATAAACATCTACATATATAAAAATGATTTGGTATTTAATTGTAACGCTAAAACTTGAAAACGGCTGAACCAAATCAAATACTTCCTTAGGGGAGTTTGTTTGTTGTTACCTCGCGAAGGTTTAGTCGAAGAAAAAATTTAAAAATGTTAGGGGGGCGTGGCACCTCCCATACAACCTTAACTTTTAAAGCTGATTATCTCTAAAAGAGTTCAAAGTAGGGAGCTGAAAATTGGTATAGAGGTAGGTGATATCAAAACCCTTCTCACTCAGAAAAGTGGGGGTTATCAGAAAAGGGGGCGTGGCACCTCCCATACAAACTTAATTTTTAAAGCTGATTATCTCTAAAAGAGTTCAAGGTAGGGAGCTGAAAATTGGTATAGAAGTAGGTGATATCAAAACCAGTCCCACGCATAAAAGTGGGGGTTATCGGAAAAAGGGGCGTGGCACCTCCCATACAAACTTAATTTTTAAAGCTGATTATCTCTAAAAGAGTTCAAGGTAGGGAGCTGAAAATTGGTATAGAGGTAGGTGATATCAAAACCATTCCCACGCATAAAAGTGGGGGTTATCGGAAACAAAGGGGCGTGGCACCTCCCATACAAACTTAATTTTTAAAGCTGATTATCTCTAAAACAGTTTAAGGTAGGGAGCTGGAAATTGGTATAGAGGTAGCTGATATCAAAACCCTTCTCACTCAGAAAAGTGGGCGTTATCAGAAAAGGGGGCGTGGCACCTCCCATACAACCTTAATTTTTAAAGCTGATTATCTCTAAAACAGTTCAAGGTAGGGAGCTAAAAATTGGTATAGAGCTAAATGATATCAAAACAATTTTTGCGCATAAAAGTGTAGGTTATCGGAAAAGGGGGCGTGGCACCTTCCATACAATCTTAATTTTTCAAGCTGAATATCTATAAAAGCGTTTAAGGTTGGGACCTGAAAATTGGTCAGGAGATTGACGATATAAATAGCGTGCTTATGAAAAAAACAGTAGTTTTGGGAAAAGGGGGCTTGGGACGTCCCATGCGTTCTTAATTTTTAAGCCTAAATATCCTTAAAAGCGTTCATGGCATGTACATAGAAATCACTATGCAGATATACGATATCAATACCATGTTCACCCAAAAAAAAAGATTTATCGAAAAATGGGGCATTGCACCTCCCATACGTACTAAACTTTTGAGGCTGAATATATCTAAAAGTGTTGGAGGAGGGGCCTGAAAACCATTATTGAGGTATACTATATCAATCCTCTTACTTACTTAGTGAAGATAGTCAATACTCAGTGAAAATAAATATCCGGAACAGAAAACTAAAAATGTTGTGTATCGTGCAGCCTTAAACTGAATGCTAAAATTATATATTTTTGAAGTTGTATACACAATGAAGTAGTGAAAAATCGTTAATTTTCTATTAAAAATAATACCGGTGTAATAACAATTTTTGAAATGAAATTAATAAAAAAAATCTATTTTGGGCAGAACGAAGTTTGCCGGGTCAGCTAGTGCATACATATATTTACATATGTACATATTTATATATATACTAGCAAATACCCGTCCCGCTTCGCAGCGACCAAAAAAGTTTTTCCCATTTCCCTTTACTTTTACCTTTACCTTTACCTTTACCTTTACCTTTACCTTTACCTTTACCTTTACCTTTACCTTTGCCTTTACCTTTACCTTTACCTTTACCTTTACCTTTACCTTTACCTTTACCTTTACCTTTACCTTTACCTTTACCTTTACCTTTACCTTCACCTTTACCTTTACCTTTACCTTTACCTTTACCTTTACCTTTACCTTTACCTTTACCTTTACCTTTACCTTTACCTTTACCTTTACCTTTACCTTTACCTTTACCTTTACCTTTACCTTTACCTTTACCTTTACCTTTACCTTTACCTTTACCTTTACCTTTACCTTTACCTTTACCTTTACCTTTACCTTTACCTTTACCTTTACCTTTACCTTTACCTTTACCTTTACCTTTACCTTTACCTTTACCTTTACCTTTACCTTTACCTTTACCTTTACCTTTACCTTTACCTTTACCTTTACCTTCACCTTTACCTTTACCTTTACCTTTACCTTTACCTTTACCTTTACCTTTACCTTTACCTTTACCTTACCTTACCTTTACCTTTACCTTTACCTTTACCTTTAACTTTACCTTTACCTTTACCTTTACCTTTACCTTTACCGGGACCATCCGTCACCATCCGGGCCTACTACTTGAACCATCTCTGGGAAACCGGCTCAAAAAATAACAATAAAAATATCTGTATGTTTAAGCCCTGCTCGGCACCTTTCATTTGATACCAATATCACTTAGAAACATTCGAGGGTCATCCGGGTCCACGTTTTGACCCATATTTGGGGACCCGGCCTAGGCATCGCAATGAAAATAACTTTATGTTGAAGGCCTGCTCAGCACCTTTCATTTGATACCCATATTGCTCAAACACTTGCTGGGTCACTCTGGGTCCACATTTGGGCCTATATTCCGGGAGGTTCCCACTTTTTCGAAATTCTATATACCCCTTTATGTGCGCTAGTACCACATGAATCTACTGTGAAAATTTCATAAAGATCGGTTGATTACTTTGGGAGTCCATAAAGGACACACACACACACACGCACATTCATTTTTATATAATAGATAAGGCACTTTAAAATAAATATATGTATATACAGTGTTGGAAAAAATAATAGGGACAAAATTTTGCAATTCCCCATTTATTTCATTTTAAGACCAAATAATAATTACCATATATTGATGCTTACACGGAGAGGACATGCTTCATTGACTCTGGGGTGGTTTTTGTATAATAATTTAATTTTTATGAATAAAAATAATGAAATGTATAATTTAAGTTGGAAATAATAATAGGGACAAACTTTAAATTCGATTGTTTTTTCAAATAAACTACAATATTACTGCTGCAGCTAGATTTAAACTAATGTTTAGTTGAATCTCCTTTATTTTTTATAACTTCCTTACTTCTTCGTGGCATAGGGTTGACCAAATCAGCGCAATTTGCAACTGGTATTAAGTACCAAGCTTCTTTAATTTGTTTTCCATAACTCTTGCTTATTTTTCCATTTTTGATCCTCCATCGTCTTCTTTAATATTCCCTATAGGGCTGAGGTTCGACAACTGTGAGGGCTACTCAAAAACAGCAACTTTCTTACGTTCAAACTATGAGTTTTCGATTTTGGAGGCATGTTTGTGATCATTTTCGGCATCTAATGATATCAAGGAGGGTTGAAATGGTTCAGTTTTGAGTAGAACAATTAGCAACAGACCTCGATAAGTAGGACTAAATGGAAGAGATCCCAGAAAAGTTCCGTATCTGAAAAAAAATTATGTAAGCCAACGAACTGAAATTTTCCAGTAGCTTAAATTCTTTAGGACTGAGGCTAGTAAAGTAGGGTACAGCCAAAGTTTTTGTTAATAACTTTTAACGGGCAAAAAATACATCAATTCCGCATTCAGCTTCGTGTTCCTGAGGTCAAAACACGTCGATTGGTTCCTTTTTTTAATTTTGAAGAACTTTAGCAGTTAGCAAAACTAGGAAAATATGTACACATCTCGCTCCATACGGGTATGGCGCGCCAGCTCACGCCGCCGCGCCGATACGCCGGTTTCACGGATTATGGCGGCGGCGGCCGCTTATGAAGGTAATCGGCGGCGTATATGTCTACCTGGAGCTGCATGCTAACTACCCTGTAGGGAAAACCTCTAGTTCATAACTAGTGCGCAGATAGTGAATTTTTCGAGACTACTACCGCGAGCTAAGTAAGTCTCTTTTGCATGTTAGCAACTGGCGCATTTAACAGGGTGATGTCTTGGGCGGTCTCAATTATCATGCCAGGATACTTGCTTTTATAAGATATACCGCAGGTACTCCTAAAGTATGTTGAATGGCTCATACAAATTGAGCAAAGATAATTTATTCACTGACTAAAGTAGGCGATAAGAAGAGTATGCCGAAACAGAAAAAATTTGTAGTACGAATGAAGTACATTACAAAGTTAGGTGGTAGGCAGCTGTATATTCAGCACTACAATACTGCTACCATTGATGTTGAATACTTAACAAGATTAATAACGACCATATGAAAAAAGTATGCGGGTTTGAATGAAACTCAGGCTCAAAATTTCAAACCTACATACGTTTTGTGGTTGATATCGTACGGTCTGTATCGTATCGCGTCTGTTTGAGCAGCGCTCTAAGAAAGTGGCGCGATAAGGTGCAGTTAAATAACGCCCGTGGGCGTTATTTCGTTTTGGTCATGGGCTTTATTTCACTTTCGGAATGGCAAGTAAGCCCGCAGACCGGTTTTTTTTTTTTAAATATGGTTTATTAGTGAGAAAAGCGCCGCAGGCTAAAAGTGCAGACATTGGTGACTTATCTGTAACCTTATAAAATAGCTGATTCAACCAACCTTACGACAAGCTGTGTTACTAGTCATTGGTGCCTTATCGTAGTAATTCTGTAGCTGTGTCGTTAACTTACAGACCAATTGGATTTAGGTTAGCAACCCTAAATCCGTAAACAGCTGACACTTGTGAAAGCAGATATAGGAAGGTAGGCGCATAGGCGAATTCAGAAACTTCTTTTTTTATTTACAAAGGTAGATTATAATATCAAAGTCAAACCGAATTCACATCATGACCAATAGTAATGGGCGAGTCCCAAGCGAATGCAGATTTTAACAAGGAGAAATATTATTTTGACATTACAATCTACCAATTAAAATAACAATATACATGGGAAATTTCTGAATTCGCCTATGTGCCTACCTTCCAAGATCTGCCTCGACAAGTATCAGCTGTTTACATATTTACGGCACCACTAACAGCTCACATGGATAGCGATAAAGTTACAATAAGGTTAATGATACAGAAATACTTATAAGTCACCAATGTCTGAACCTTAAAACTCGCGCGATTTTTTATTCCAATTTTTCGCCTGCGGCGCTTTTTCCAATAATAATACACCATATTTAAAAAACGCTAAATTGAAATTAAAAATCGCGCGATTTTTTACTCCATTTTTTCGCCTGCGGCGCTTTTTTCACTAATACACCATATTTAAAAAAAACCGTCTGCGGTTTAATTGCCCTTTCGAAAGGGAAATAAAGCTCACATCACCGAATAGGGCACGCGGGTTTTCTTTCTCTTTCTGAATGGAAATAAAACCCACGGGTTTAATAGCGTTTTATTCGCGGGCGCTATTTCTTTTTCAAAAAAGAAATAACGCCCGCGGACATTATTTCCTTTTTTTTAAATAACGCCCGCTGCACCGCTCGATAACACTGTTGTGGATTATATATATATGTTATATACATACATATATATATGTATATGTATCTGTGGCAATTTGCAATAATCGCTTAAGTCGAAAAATATGATTTCAAGGTAAATTGATTTTTATATTCACAGGCGTTTTTTAACAAATCATAAAAGTCGATTAAAAACTATGTACGCACAATCTGTGAGCCGCCTACAATATTACGATCAAATTTTGCAAATAAAACAAAATGTCATGAAGAAATTTGATTAAGTATATATGTACATCTACTTTGGCTGTTATAGCAAGTTTAATATATGTACCTCTATTGTAAGTTAAGCCAAAATGTTTCTATGCAGTCACCATATGGTGGCCAGCACTGGAACTCGAAACCAATAAGAGCAAATTAACTAGAGTGCAGCGAATGGCTTCCATGCTTATTAGCGGAGCCCTTCCCTCCACCCCAACTAAAGCTCTCGAAACCATCCTATTTCTTCTCCCCACGGATATACAGGGGAAACTCATTGCCAGCTGCAACGCGGCAAGGCTCAATGCAACCGAACCCTGGAGGGACACCAGATTCGGGTACGCTCAAATTCTTAGTAACGTCCCTGCCAATTTTCTAAAGCTGGACTATGCAATACCAGCCTTTTGTTGGGATAACAAATTCTCCACAAGAATCCCGGAGAGGAGCGAGTGGAAGAACTTAGGGGATCCCGACCCTAATACACTGCACCTTTACACGGACGGCTCTAAATTGAACAATAGAGTTGGAAGTGGGTTTTTCTGCGAAAAGCTTCATCTGAAAGTAAGTTTGCGCCTACCTGATCACTGCAGCGTCTATCAGGCTGAGCTCATAGCCATATGGGAAGCAGCTCGTCGCCTGACAGATCTGCCAGACATAAATTCTATCAAAATCTTCTCTGACAGCCAAGCTGCCATAAAATCCTTACAGAGTAACAATACTACATCTATAGTTGCAATGAAATGTAGGGAGTCTTTGAACAAACTAGCCGAAAGGTGCGACCTGAACGTCATTTGGGCTCCAGGCCATAGCAACGTTCGGGGCAACTGCATTGCAGATGAGTTAGCAAGGGAAGGCACAAGCTTGCAGGATATCACATCTGCGATATGGGTTGGCCCCCCGCTTAACTCATGCAAGCATTGGTTGAGATCTCGCTCCATTGAACAGGCTAACGCTAGATGGGCCAAGGAGTCAACTTGTGTGATTTCTAGGCAAATCTGGCATAGACTGGATGAGGCTAGGTCTGTATCGGTGCTGCATCTGAATCGGCTCTCTATAGGTCCGCTGGTGGGACTTCTAACAGGCCATTGTCTTATGGGCACTCACGCCTCTCGCATGGGCCTATATAAAAACGACTTCTGCCGCAGCTGTAGGGACGTGGAGGAAATAGAGAGTGTTGAGCACTAGCTATGCCACTGCCCCGCACTGTCGCTATCCAGGTACCGCTTTCTCCATAAACACTTTTTCGAGTGCCTGGCGGAGATGGAAAATGCAAGGACACTAGATCTTCTGCGCTTCATGAAACAAACGCGCTGGTTTAGCTTCACGGGCATCTAATCTTATCATACTTTTGAATCAAATTTTTCCGGAAAGGTTTGTAAATAGGGATAAGGAAGCTAGGGCTCCCGTGTGGTATCACAATGGGCCACCTCGGCCTAAGTGTGTCCCCGCTTTCATGAATTGCGGAGACAGCCACCTCAACCTAACCTAACCTAACCTAAGCCTAAATGTTTTTATTTATATATTTTGATTGAATTGAGTTATAGGCATGGGGGTTTTACAGAAATATAGAGTTTTAAAAGGAGAATAACGTGGTATATATAACTTGAAATCTTCCTAAGTCGACTTAAGCGGTTATTGCTTGTAACCACAGATATATTCTACTTTATAAATTATAGATACTTTGTCTCACGATTACAATACGATTTGTTATCTTTCAATCGTGAAATCCCAGAGTGATGAGTTCGAGACGTATGAAGACACTGCAAGA
Source organism: Urophora cardui (assembly GCA_960531455.1). Classification (NCBI taxonomy): domain Eukaryota; kingdom Metazoa; phylum Arthropoda; class Insecta; order Diptera; family Tephritidae; genus Urophora; species Urophora cardui. The sequence goes on along the minus strand of OY482671.1, from coordinate 23,915,810 downwards.
GAATTCTCCGAGATAAGCGGATATGAATCTGTCCGAGCAAGATTAGCCAATGTTCGCCTTCAACCTATTGGTTCTCAGGCATCAGCTATGCTTACAGCGCGGGAAAGATTTTGTACGAAACATTTTTTTAAGTCATTGATTAGTGCACTTGAAGCGAAAGTTTCCGCTTAAGAGTTGGTTTATGAGCGATTTAATTTTATTGGTGAGCTAATACACATAAACTCAGATGATATCGATTTGTACATAAAAAAACGTGTGGAATCGGAGTCATTTTTGTTACTTTAGCTGACTCCACTTAGGGTGTTCGCGTAAAAAGATTTTTGATCTAAATTCAGGGCTCGAAAAAGCGTTTTTGTTTTTTTTTTTTTTTTTTTTTTTGAGAAATGTGTGTATTTCATAGCTCCTAAAAGAGTAATTTTTATACTTTATTTTGTTAGGGCGGGAGGAAAATAAAAAGAAGAAAAAATTTACATGCCAATACACTCGTAAATAATAAACGCAATACCCACCGCAAACGTAAACGCATAACAAAATTTGCGAATGAGCGACAATTTTTCGTTTGTTTTATTGACTTAAACTCAAGCAGCACATTACGCTTTTTTACTACTCGCACGATTGTAATGCTCTCGATATATTTTTCTGCAATTGCATTTTGTAGCAAATTTTTATTTGAAGTTTTCACGCGAAACTTTTTGGAAAAAATAAAAAGTACAAAAAAAAAAATTGTATTACGGCTATTTTCGTCGCTTTTCGCTCAGCACATTTGCTGCCATCAAGCCATACGCTTGCGAGTAGCGCAAATTTCGTGAATTTTTCAACCGATACGCAGCACTAAAAGTGCAAATGCACACACGTACATACCAGGGCCGTAGCCAGGAATTTTTTTCATGGGGGGTTTTATCGTTGTGATTTTTTATTTTGTTTTTTTTTTTTTTTTTAGAAAAATATATAACATATTTCGTGCACTAAATAAAAATAATAAAAAAAATTCTGATTTCTAAAGTGCTATTTAGAAGAAAAAATTTTTTTACAAAACCTTTGATTTTCAAATTAGAGTTTTTATAGGAAGTTTTAAAAATCAGGAAACTTTTATTCATTTAAAAATTAGACTTTTCTATTGCAAAAACGATGAATACTTTAGTTTTGGTGATTTTATCCAAGTGAAAAAAATAATATTTTATGGACGAAAAACTTGGTTAGATTACCCAGCTGTTTTCAGCTGTAAAAGTCGCCCCAAGATTTTTAGCTTATGTTGGACTCTAAATTGTTTTTTTTGTTTTTGCAACTTTGTTATTTGACATCCGATTTTTAAAATTGATAGATATGTGATTATTTTAGTCTTTTGAGCAGAGTTTGAAATTATTTTCAACTTTTTTTTTTCATTTCCATTGAATTTCATTTTCATTTGAAAATTAAAAAATAAACAGCGCAGCAGAAGTATAAAAAATAAAAAGTTCTACTGTACTGCAACTGCGCAGCCTTAAGTTTCAAAAAATTATAGTCGACTGTTGCTGTGTTGTTGAAATTTGTACAGCACAGAAAAGGGCAGACATAATTTCGAGTTTTTACAGCACTGATGTTATTGTTTTTTTTTTTTAATTTATGAGAACACAATCGAAATTGTAATGTACAAAAAAAAAACAATTTTAAAAAGCCGCACTTAAACTAAAATTCTGCTTATCTGTGCTTTGCTGTCGACTGATCTGTTTGAAATTACACAGTAAAGCAACAGCACAAATAAACAAACAAATATATTCGACTATTCTGTGCTTCGACTTCAGATATTTTCAAATGAAATCGAAATTCAAAAATTCTCCAAAAATTATGATAACTTTCGCAGAACACCAACAGCTTATTTTTTTAGACTGTTGGTGTTATGCTGGCAAACACTGCTTGGGAAGCTATATATTTCCCTCTAATGTCCTTTGATCTGTGAAGTCGTTTTCATATAGTTGGGTCACCTAGCCGAGTTTTTCGACCATAAAACATCCTTTTTGTTTAACTTGGAAAAAATCGCCAAAAATAAAATATTCATCGAATCTTTTTAATATTACGCTTAAAATGTTTGCAATAAAACAGAATAATTTTTGAAAAGAATAAAACTTTCCTAATTTTTAAAACTTCTTATAAAAACCACAATAAAAACTAAATTTTTTTCAATAATCGCAAAAAATCAATAAAATGTTGACTTTGAAAAGTTAGTATTGAAAATAGGTGAAATCGGACTATAACAACTCACACATCCCATATATGGGATCTTTCGAAAAACACACAAAATGTTATAATTCAGACACTAATATAACCCAAGTAATGAATTTTCAGCCATGCAGTGACTTTATGCAGTTATAAGGAAATATGATAAAATTTTAGAAAATGTGCGATGATTGACTGCCTTATTCCGGAGTGGTAACATAATTTAATTTATAAGTGGTATGTCGTTAGAAGCGTACTTTAATTATCTTTCGCACGGGATAGTTAGATACGGTTTACGGGTATTTGTAACTTCAGCCAAAAGAATTTTTGATGGAAGTTGTAACCAAAAAAACCAAAAATTACCGTTATCTCAAAACCCTAACTATAAAAAAATGGCTTTGACCTCAGCAGGTTCATGCCAGCCCTACCCTATGCCTGAAATTCTTGGTATTTTCTCAAATTAATTATTTGTAAACTAGTGTTTTCAACATATAGCTTTGAATATGACAGAAGTAAAATTTATCTACCAGAATTTCCTGGGGGGTTCAAACACCCAAAACCCCCCCTAAATACGGCCTTGGTACATACATACATATACACAATACAACGGATTCATTTTCATTGAGCTGCATTACTACTATGGATATTCAGCAGCACATAACCATAACACGCAGACTAAGTAATAAAAAAATCGTAAAAAAATTTGTTTGAACGCAAAAAGCAGCAACGCAACAAATATTGCATTAAAAGAAAGCAATAAAAATGTTCGTGGAAAAGCAAGTGTGAAGATAAAAACAGGAGGAGCAGGAAGAAAGTGAAAAAAAAATCCAGCAAAGGTGGCAAGGAACTCCGGGATAAGAGCGACATTTACAAATAGAAAATTTCGGCGAACAAAAGCACCACTACCTAAAGCCAAATGAAAAAGAAAAGCTTGTTAAATGTTAATTTTTGTGTTAAATACTGTTAGGCGCAATTTGTTTAACTAACCAACTATCGCCTACGCATTTTAGCATGCCATGCATTAAGTACCACAAAAAGCAATGACTTACCTACATTGCTCATGGATTTTCAGCACCCAAATGCCGTACTTTTCTTGAAATGTAATAAAACAACAAAAAAAAAAGGTGCGGGTTTGTTTGCGCAGAGTGGAGAGATAAAAGTTTGCAGCAGAAATTTTGTAAATTTCTTTTTCATAAGTTATTTAAAACCACGCATTATTTTGCATGTACTTTTGCAGTTAGATACTCGTACCTTAGAGGTATCACTTTAAAAAAAAAAAAAACAAAAAAATTAAAAATTAAAAATAAACAAATTTGCTACTTTGATAAATGTTAAGTGGTACTTAACGCATGGCAAGTACACTGAGCGTAATTGTCATGAGTAAAAAATCATGATAACTGCTACTAAAATTTTTATTTACCTAATACTATCAATTCATGTCTACAGGGTGGCCGCTGTGGTGCAGTGGGTAGAGTGCTCGCCTGCTATGCCAGAGGTCTCGGGTTCAAACCACGGTCCGAGCCAAACAAATTTTTCTAATTAGTAAAAATCCAATTATTAGGTTTTTTAAGAGCAGCGGTCACCTCCCGGCAGTGGGCGGCATACCCTCCGAGAGTATTTCTGCCATGAAAAAGCTTCTCACAAAAAATGCATTCGGGGTTCGGAGCCGGCATAAAACTGTAGGTCCACCCAATTAGTAGGAAAAACAAAAAGGAGCACACCTCGAATTGGCAGAGAAGCTCGGCCATAAAACTCGTCCGAGTTATAATAGCGCCATTGTATTATATTATTATGTCTACAGGGAGGTCTAAACCTTCTGGCGCCCAATGGAGTGAACCTAAATCTTTTCGAAGAGTTAAAATACTATCTAGGAGTGATTCCAGATAAGAAACTGATTTGGAAAGCTCATTTCGAGGTGACACTGAAAGTTTTCGCACAGTTTAAAGAACCTTCAGCAAAGCCTGGGGTCTTCGACCAGCAATGGTGATGTGGATTTATACAAGCTCGCTCAGGATTTGGTGATCCAAGAGAAGGCTATGAAAACGATGTGTCGACTACACTTCTTCGGGTTGTGTCCGACGACTGCAGCTCGGGGCACGGGGAGTTGTTTTGCAGGCTGTCAGAGCAATAGCTTTTGGTTCTGGCCACAAATGACTAGCTGTTATACCGGGTATCCTTTGGTAGACGTTACATTGTCGATTTTCCCACAAGAGATCAATGAAGAGATCCAGAAACTCTACTGGGAAGACCAAGTAAAATGATCTACACAGGCGGATCAAAAAGAGAATATGGTACTGGATACGGCTGGCACGTGGAGGCCGACCTCAAATGCCTTTGTTATGCTTTAGACGAGTTTCCAATCGGAGATTTATGCCATACTAAAAACAGCATAATGTTTAATTGATGAGAGGTGGCGTGAAAACCAAATTAGTATCTGCAGTGACCGACAGGCCGTACTGGAAACTGCGCGAACCTCTTCAAAAATTGTTCACGAATGTAAGTTGAAGCTTGGCTCCGTAGCAAAATGGAATAAATTACAACTTATGTGGGGCAATGCGTTGTTAAAGTGAATGAACTGGCCGCTGAATTGGCAAATAGGGGATCAGCGGAACAACCAACTGCACCGCAGCCAATTACAGGACCAAGTATAATAATAATAATACAATGGCGCTATTATAACTCTGAGGAGTTTTATGGCCGAGCTTCTCTCCCAATTCGAGGTGTGCTCCTTTGGTTTTTCTTATCAACAGTTTTATGCCGAACGACGAAGGACCAAGTATCGCGAGCGCTGTGAAGTACATCAGGGACTCCACGAGGGAGCTCACGGACGCTGGAAGTCTACAGATTCCTATAATATTACAAAGTGCTTTCTGAAAAAACTCTAACAGGGAGGTAGCAAGCTTCCTACTCAAGCAGAGCAGTAGGGAGCTTCAGGCCCTCGTTAGGTTGATTACAGTCACACTCCATGGGAGAGCACATGGCCACCATAGTCATTATCGAGAGAATCGAATGTAAGTCGTTGATGTTTGATTTTCGGCTACTCTGTAGTCATTGGGCCGTTCACTAAAATCGGTTTTAGTTAAAATCGGTGTTAAATTTAGAACGATGTTTAAAAGAGTGGTGTGTCATAGACGAGTCAAAACAACGTTTTTGCTAAAATGAACCGAAACAGGGTTACCCATTAAAAATAATAATAATCGCTCTGTTATTTTAAGAAATTTCGAGGGTTTTAAAAGTTCACCCTGTGTCAACCTTTAAATTCGCAAAGAAAATAAGTAAGCGTATCATCTCTTCGACATTTTGCTTTTCGCAAATTTTATTTGCTATTTTGAGTTAAGTTTTGAGATAAAACTGCACATTTCATATAAATCAAAATAAACTAGGAAAGAGCTCGTGAACCAAACTGGAGCTCAAGAGAAAAAGCTTGTCTGCGGAAAAGCATTTAGTGCCACCTAACCTACATATGTTTGTCACTCTGATGAACATATCTATCTAAAAAGCGTAATTTAGTCAGAACTTCCAACCCGGGTGAGATTGGAAGTCCCCTATTACATTTACAGGCTCATCAATATCTATAAAATATTCCACTGTGGCCTTATCAAAGCAATAAAATTCCTCTTCCTCCATTTGGAACGGATCTCATCGGCTTCTATATACATACCTTTGTTCTCCGTCCCGGGATAGCATCGTCTATAATACTTAGCAAAATCTTAAAAAATTTTGCTATTTCCAAACATACATATTTATTAAAATGTCTACTTTTCAAGTTTTATTTATTTATTTTTTATTGAATTCGCGTACTCTTTCTATTTTCATACTTTTTCGCGACGAATTTCCAGAACAATATTTTAAGATTTTAAAATGACGTTCACCACATTTTAAAGTTAAAACGTTGTTTTAATGATAAAACTGATTTTAGGTCGACTATGACAGAGATAAAATGACGTTTATGCTAGCATCATTCTAAGTATGGTAGAACACTGTTTTAAATCGACTATGACTACGGCCCATTAAGTTTAGTTTCATGGCACTCTTCTTGCTAATTGATCTTTGGTATCGCGACTGAGAATACGCTTCCAGTTTGTATCAGCTAAAGTGAGCATGTGTGTTCGTGGTTTGATTCAATGTATTCTACATACGCACAGCGTGGGAACAGAATATTTTCGAGTTGCTCTCATTTGAAAGCTGCACCTTTGCTTAGGCACTTATATCATGTTCAGACATAAAAATTAATTAAGTCAATTGGGCTTGATTGAAAATCTCTAGATTTGGTGTTCAGACATATTTAATTTACTTGGCCCATTTAACAGGTCGGCTCAAGATACATACACACATACACGCCGTGAGCTGAATATCAAACTCTGGCGACCTAAATGTCAAAACTGCAAGGAGGACGAAATAACTTGACATTCAGCTCACAACTTTTACCAATCGTAAACACGAATGCATGTATAGAATAAGCAGAAATAAAAAAAAGTTTGATAGGTGATGAAGAAGAACAAGAAATCAGCTGATCTGACGAAACAACCTGTTTTGTGGACCCTGACGCTAATGACATTTCTCTGAACATGACATTTAATTTTGCATATGAAACAACGCTTCTAACAGGGTTGCATGCAGAATTGTTCTTCATTAGGAACTCATTAATTTCTAATGAAGCATTAACTTAGTCAATTTTTGTATGGTAAATTGAGAATCATTGGGCTTGAAAATTGAATGAAGGCTCTTTATTTTCAATTAAGGTTGTGTCTGAACATAACATTAGGCAGCACGTCAGCCCTTTTGCATTTCAATCTCTGCAAGTTGTTTTTCCATGTGCATGCTAAGTCCAACGCAAAACAAATGGACACCACAAATTATGCAACATATACCTTCTTGGCTTGTAATTACAAAAGCCTATTCATCTTATGCAGTGTTGCCAGAATATTTTGGAGCTTATAGCTAGATTAAAAGAAAAAAATAGCTAAAAATAGCTAAACAATTTTTTTCAAAGCTAAAATTAATAGCCAAAAATATTTTTCTTCAAAAATAGCTAAATAATTATTTACATACTTAAAACGATAGGTACATACTAATTTTCTAGCTCAAATACATTTTGGATGAGTGGATCTTTTAAAAATTTCACTACCATTTTTTCCACTAAATCAAAATACTGGTAGTAAAAATTTATTGAATCAACATTTTTTTCCACTAAATAAAAAAAATATCAGAATTCACATAAAAGTACAATAGGCACTCTACCAGAACGGATCATGCAAGTACATACATAAACATATACATACGTTCCACTAGCATGAATAACGTGAAAATCTTATTACAATTTTAAAAAAATTTTCATCTAGTGTAGTAATTTTTCCTATTTATGAAAAAATATTTAATTTCTATTTATTTTATTGGTAGTAGTGGAAATGTTTTTTAATGATTTTGTAGAAAAAATTTCCACTACCACTCTTTTCGATTTAGTAAAGAAAAATGTGGTCAATCAATTTGCTTAAATATTCTAGTTAACTGTCATCTAATTTTGGACTGCAGGTTATGTACCAATAAGCGTTAAAATAAATAAGTAGGCATGCCGGACTACCAGTTTTTGTTTGGTAATCTAAACCCGACGTGTACTTACATATATACGGGCAAGATGTGAAGCAATTCATTTGGCAATTTGAAGCGATTAGAGAACACATGGCTTCATTGTAGCAATTGATGGAAAAGTGTATATTGCAAGGCAATAAGATTCCATTTCGGCTGTTTGACGGCTATTTTGTATTATATTGTAACGCTCACAGTGGCATCGCATAAATCCAACAATTTTTTTTCATGAATCGTGTAAAATTTGTAAAGTGAAATTGGCACATATTGCAATCCCCGGTATAGAAATATTGCCTTGTAAATTGACTCTATGTATATTGCTTTGAAAATTGCTTCACATCTTGCCCGTATATGTATATGTACTTCTAGTAAGGAACAGTACATTCTATAAAGTATTGATAAACAAAAAATCATAATATTTTGTGTAAAAGTGAGGAAATTGCAAAAAAAAACATTATAGCTAAAATAGCTAAACTGACTAAAAAATAAGCTAAAGAAAATAGCTAATAGCTAAACGCGAATTTCTATAGCTAAAGTGGCAACACTGATCTTATGGTTGCAAGTATCTGCGTATTTTTGGTGAAAGAAAAATACACACGGGGAAAAAACACAAGCCTCAGAAAAAAGGAGAAAACAAAATAAAATTAAATAAACCAAAAGCTGTCGTGGAATAAAATTAAGTTTGTTAGCCATTAGAATACCACTAAAGACACCACGATCATAAGAAGGCAACAAAGATAACAACAACAAAAAATAAAAACAAAGAAAGAAACAACAACCTCAAGATGTGTAATAAGAAGAACAACAAACAAAAACACACACAAATTATACTCTTACTTACCTGAGTATTTGATAGTTAGGAAACTTCCGGTGTTGTTGTGGTGTCCACTACAAACAAAAAGTAAGAAAACAGAAGTTAGAACAGAATACAGGAGCAAGTGGTGGCTGATGAGTGGTACAGCTATAAAGGTTTGTGCGTGGCTAGGTGTTTGGATGAGTGAGTTAGGAACACGGGCAGGACACTTAAGACCACTAAGTACCAGCCAAGAACAACACAACAGCAATTAAAGAACTTGTAAACCTCTACACGAATAAACGAGCAAAAGCGAAGAATAGAAAAAGAGAGTGGAGAACAGCAAAAATGCGCAAGCGAAATTTTGTCGAAGTTTGTTTTTTTATTATTATTTGGGAAACAGACAGTGTTTATGTTTGAGGGTTAGAAGTAAGCAGCGGAGAGCGGCTGCTTGGTGTCGAAACTTTTGAATGCATTAAAGTAGCCTCAAAATGCACAATAAAACAATGCAAAAGAATATAAAAAAAAAATAAAAAAAAAAAACAGTAAGTAATAAAGTAAGTGTGAGTGTTCGAACGTATTTTATAACCATTAGCAAATTTCAATTTCATAGCTAATTTTACGAGTACATGGAAACTAAAGGCCAACAGCGACAATGGAATGGAATGGCTGTGGTAGCTCAATGGGATGTCATTGGATTAGCAATCGAAAAGACTTAAGTTTGATCCTCGGTTGAGGCCGTCTGATGAAGGGATGTGGTGGTCTCCGAAATGGATCCATAACTTCAACCAAAAAAATTTTTTAAATTTTTCTTAATTAAAAACTGGCCAATCTTATATTATAAATGTGAAATGGAAATTGTGTTTAAACTCAATTGGCGAGAAAACCGCTGAACGGATCCTCACGAAACTTTGCACACCTAGGTATTTTCACCCGGTAATTGCTATAGGCATATTTTTAATCTGATTCAAAGTCAGGGATGGGCACCTCCCATACAAAATTTTCCTTTTTTTCGTAATATCTCTTGAAATATTTGTACTAGAATAATGAAAATTTTTGTGAAGGAATAATACAAAAATATATACTCAACGGATAAACAATTTAGGTCTTGGTAGCAGGGATGGGCACTCTCCTCCCATATAAACTGAAACTTTCACATCGAATATCTCTGGAAATATTTGTAGTAGGGTACTGAAAACTGGTGTGAGGGCATATGAGATAACTATGTATTAAACGTGAAAAACACTAGGTCTTGGTAAAGCAGGGATGGGCACCTCCCATACAAACTGAAACTTTCACAGCGAATATCTCTGGATATATTTGTAGTAGGGTACTGAAAACTGGTGTGAGGGCATGTGAGATAACTATGTATTAAACGGGTAAAACTGCTAGGTCTTGGTAAAGCAGGGATGGGCACCTCCCATACAAACTTTAATTTTCACAGCGAATATCTCTGGATATATTTGTAGTAGGGTACTGAAAATTGGTGTGAGGGCATGTGAGATAACTATTTATTAAACGGGTAAAACTGCTAGGTCTTGGTAAAGCAGGGATGGGCACCTCGCATACAAACTGAAATTTTCACAGCGAATATCTCTGGAAATGTTTGTAGTAGGGTACTGAAAACTGGTGTGAGGGCATGTGAGATAACTATGTATTAAATGGGTAAAAACGCTAGGTCTTGGTAAAGCAGGGATGGTCACCTCCCATACAGACTGAAATTTTTACAGCGAAAATCTCTTGAAATATTTATAGTAGGGTACTGAAAATTGGTGTTGGGCATATGAGATAATTACGTACTCAACGGACAAAAAAAAAATAAGAAAACTATCTTTGACGTCAAGAATGATATTTTTCTATGTAACTTTTTTGGACTAACTCAATATGCTAATATTTTTAAAAGCACGTGGTGTGAAACCCGCGGGTAACCTCTAGTAGCTCATATAAAATTCACATAAAAATGGAATGGAATTGTGTTAGGCCGGGAAAAACTATGGCTTTCCCAAGCACTCAGGCATATTTGCCCATTGTAGTTAAGGTACCTATATAGAAAGGATCAGGATGCAGGGAAAAGGATTGATAGTGCAGTTCCTCTGCAAACTTAACCGATTCTTTAATAAATCTGAGAAGTTTGTCGAGTGATAAAGAATTTGCGTTCGCCATTCTCAATACATCCGCTTTGGAACCATTGTCCTTATGGACTAGCCCAAAGGAGGCTGCTACTTTCCTTGGCCTCCCACTAAGTGAGCGTGTTGACAATTTTGGAGCAAAACAGACCGTCTGAGCAGGGCTTAGTACTGCTACAACAACAACAACAGCATCTACTGGGTAGCTGGACAACATGGAAGGAATGGGGCTGACGTTCTAGCCAAAGCCAGGGCGGGGCTAACATAATTAATTGCTGCAGACATTTATCCCCCCTTCCGAAACTACCTAAAAGCACCAATTGATCGGAAGAGGATACGCAAAAGCAAATGTCAGTGGGAGGCTGTGTAGACTTCGTACAAAATTTTTCTGGGTCTTGTACATTTTAAGAATTACCGAATTCTCGCTTAACTGCGCTTATTACAGGATATTGGCCTATTGGTACCCACGCGGTAGGACTGGGTTTGGACCACAACACTCTATGCCACGGCTATAATCTTACTGGAGCGGAGCAGACGTTGGAGCAGCTGCTATGCGAGTGTCTTTCGCACTGCCAAGGCCGATATAAAATTCCTTGACAAGCCTTTCTTAGAAAACCTTTAGGAACTCAAGGACGTCAGGCCTGAGGAGCTTCTTAGATTTCTAAACTCAAAGGAATGAATATAGAGCGTTGGACTTGTCGTGGTTTACGAGTGGATATTTTCCTCTATTCTATTCTTCTGGTTTTTAGTCGCGAGTCGTGGTATTTTTAGAACAGCGTCTTAGTTATGCTCATGGCTTTTAAACAACACTTCTTATAACTGTATAGCGCTGCAGGGTATATAAAAAATATAAAACAAAAAAGGGTGCATACACCACGTGGGCGTAACTAATACCTAAGCTTCTTCTAACGCCAAAAGTTTCATTCTTAAGCAACTAAACCTTGCGGACTTGCAGGCTCACTTGCATTGCAAGGATTTTTGTGTGCTTCTTAGCAGCGCTACTACTAACTCCACTTTACAGCTATCTATCGAGTTGAGGAATGTGCGGCGCGTTGTCCAGCGTTGTATGTTGTTAGTCAGTCAGAGATTTTCTTTCGCTTGTTTTATTTATTATATGAATATTCCTTTTTTTATTATTTTCTACTAAATACTTTTTGTGTTTGTCGTCCTCCTTTTTTGTTCCTTGAACGTTGTTGTTGTTGTTGTGCCTTCTTTGTTTGCCGCTTGATGCTTTTTTTCCCATCCACAACATGTTCTTCTCCTCAGTGTGCATCCCAAAAGTATGCAAAAGTTTTTGTTACTTGAGTAATGTAAAAGTTTTGGCAATTGACCTGCGGAAAGGCTCAAGTCTTTGACACCACTTGCTTTGGCATGTTTCGAACAAAATTTTTTACATATTTTTTTTTTGTTGCAACTTATATTGCTGTGGTTTTTGGTTTTGCTTTGGATACTTATAGGTATGTGATGGATGCATTTTAATAGCCACACGCAATTGCCGTCTTGGGAGTGATATAAAATTTAAAGTGCAGTTTTAGTTATATGAAGCATCTCAGTTTGGTTTTTTTTTTTATTCTTCATACCTACATAATATGTACATATATATGAAGTGCAGCGAAAATTTTGAAAGTTATTATAGGCGCTTAATTAGGAAATTTTTAAATCAGCTAAATTTATACGTGAATATATGTAGTAGAGTATAAAAGTGGAAACAGAAATAAGGAAAATTATTCATCACATGCGTAAATCCTGTACGGAGCTGTAAAGATTACCTTAGAGCAAATAAGCTGTAAATCTTACCTTAGAGTACGTAATTAAGCGCACTCTTCCAAACATAGCAAGGCAAGGAAATGTTAAGGGAAAGTTCATATCCTTCTAAGGCATAGAGGGGCTGGAATGATGTGGAATGGAATTTTGTTAGGCCGGGAAAAACTATGTCTTTCCCAAGCACTCAGGCATATGTGCCCATTGTATTTCAGGTATTCAGAAATGAACGGGATGTTGAAAAAGGTGGGATAGTGAAATCAGGGTTCCTCTGCAAACTTCCCAAAATCTATACTTCTATACTATCTATATCTATACTATCTATACTTATAATACTTATATATTATATATATTATATATCCATATCCATACTAATTATATAAAATTGATTGTATGGAAAATGTATGTAACGCGATAACTCAAAAAGTACTGGACCGATTTTAGTAATTCTTTTTTTAAAATGTCAGAAATGGTAAATTCTCGACAACCATGTGCATTTCTAAGACTTTAATACCTTTTTCCCGGTTTTAAATTTCGAAAAACTAAAAAAAGCGCAAGCATAGACAGATTCGTTTGGTCATTTGCCGTGTTCAGTGGAGGCGTCGCAGTCGTGCCAGGCAGCGCAGCGCAGGCGACTCATATGTTTGTTTTTGCACGGTTTGTTGTTTGTCTTGGTGGCAATCAAAAACCTGTTTACACATGCATACTATACTAAAACTCAAGAACGCCTGCACCTGCACGTGCGATATTGGTATCAAATGAAAGGTGTTGAGCAGGACTTCTACATAGAGTTATTTTCATTGTGATGCCTAGACATCCTCTCCAGATATGGGTAAGAATGTGGACCCAGAGGACTCCGGAATGTTTTTGAACGATATTGGTATAAAATTAAACGCATTGAGCAGTGCTTTAACACAGACCTATTTTCATTGTGATTCCATGCCTGATATGGGTCAGAATGTGGATCTGGATGACGTCGGGATGTGTCTGAGCGATATTGGTATCGAATGAAAGGTCTTGATCTGGACTTCAATTTAGAGCTATTTTAATAGTGATGCCTAGGCCGAGTCTCCAGATAACGGTCAACAGGTGGACCGGATGACCCTCGAATATTTCTGAGCGATATTGCTACCAAATGAAATGAGGACTTCGACGTAGAATTATGTTATTTGTGATGCCTGGGTCTGGTCCCCAAATATGGGTCAAAATGTGACCCCGGATTAACCCGGAATGTTTCGGAGCAATATTGGTATGAAATGAAAGGTTTTGAACAAGGCTTTTACATGGAGTTCTATTCATAATGGTTCCTAAACCGGGTCCCCAGATATGCGTCAAAATGCGGACCCGGATGTTTTTGAGCGATATCGGTATCAAATGAAAAGTTTTGGGAACGGCTTCAACATAGAGCTGTAGTGATAGCTAGCCAAGGTTATCAAGTGGATCCAGATAACGCCGGAATAACTTAACTTAACTTAAATTAACTTGGCTTGAATTGGCTTGGCTTAACTTGACTTGACTTGACTTGATTTGAGTTAAGTTGAGTTGAGTTGAGTTGAGTTGAGTTGACTTGACTTTGGTTAACTATTATTCCTCATTGCGAAGCAACGGGTATTTGCTAGTATTTTATAAATCTGAGAAGTTTGTCGAGTGATATGGAACGTGCATTCGCCTTTTTCAACACATCCGACCGGAGAATGCGCAATCTCAGTCTAGCGATCGCCGGACAGGTACAGATAAAACGCTCTATGCCGTCGTCGTACTCCTCCAGAGAGGATCGGCATAATGAGCTCTCGAAGATGCCTATGGTGACCATTTGCTGTCCCCATGAATTGTGTCCTATAAGCAACCCCGAAAGAACCCGAAGCTCGCTACTTCTCGGCTTGAGTGGGAAGTTTGCTACCTCCCTGTTTGGAGTTTTTCAGAAAGCCTTTTGTAATTTTACAGGAATATGTAGAGCTACACCGATTGCGATAATTCACCGGTTTCATCGATTTTGTTGCACTCACCGGTTCCACCAATTATGTGAATTTCCATCGATTGCGACAATTCACCGCTTTTATCGATTTCGTTGTATTTATCGGCTCCACCAATTGCTATAGTTCGCGGGTTTTATTGATTTTTTGTTGTTTTTTGTTGTAGTGAATCAAATATCGTTCGTATTCGGTATTCATATTAAAATTCGATATTCGGTATTAATATTCGATATTCGGTATTAAAATTCGATATTTGGTATTCACATTCGGTATTCGGTATTCGGCCTTAATGTTCGATATTCGGAACTAGTGTTCTGTATTCCGTATTTATATTCGATATTAATATTCGGGTTTCGGTATTGATATTCGGTATTCGGTGTTTAAGGATTTCAGCTACATATAACATTTTACGTAGTGATGTGCTAAGGGATGTAGAAAAAATGGTGCATCAAAAAGTAAATTTCGTTAAAATTTACCTTTACCTATCATCATTTAACGAAATTTACTTTTTGATGCAAAAAAAAATTACCTTTACCTATCATCATTTTAGACTGTCGCCGATCTCTACAGGAGATGGCCAAACAGACCCCTCTACACCTCTTGTGGGTCCCGGGATATAGGGATATCGATGGAAATTGTATGGCAGATGAACTTGCGAGGCAAGGCACTACCGAGCAGGTTCTTCCTGACAAAGAACGAATAGGTATGCCTTTTGCCACATGCAGGCTAATGCTTAAACAGCACATCTATAAACTGGCAAGCGATAGATGGCAACAAAACCCAGTATGTCGAATATCAAAACTAACCTGGCCGAAATGGGATCACAAGCGATCTCGTCAAACATGTTCTCTAAGGAGAGAGGAAATCTCGAACCTTGTGGGAGTGCTTACAGGACACTGCCTTATCGGGAAACACGCAGAGAGGCTAGGTGCACCCTACCGTAGATGCTGCAGAAGCTGCAAAGATGATGAGGAAGTGGAGACAATCGAACACCTCATTTGCCACTGCCCGGCTCTTAACAACGCCAGACAACGCTTTCTTGGGGCACCTTTCCTGGATAGCCTATCTAAAGTCGCGGATGTCGAAATAAAGGACCTGATGAACTTCATCAGGTTATCAAACTGGTTCAAAAGGGAGGAGTAACCTGGCTTTCTTCTTGTGGTATCACAATGGGCCTCTGCGCTGGCCTAATTGTGCCCCTAGGGCAGCCACTTCAACCTAACCTATCATCATTTCGCACAAAGGGATCAATATTCTTTTCCAATGCGTACGGCAATCCTAAGACCAAACGCAATGCTCGATTTCGTGGTTTTATGTATGTATAAATGATGCATACAGGAGAATTCAGTTTATTTCTATAAATGCCACAACTACCCACAGTGCTTTTAAAAACTCATAACAATTTGAGATGCACTGCAAATGATAGCTCATAAATAGTTTACATGCCCTTGCAAAGCATTTAAAAAAGAGATAAGAATAAGAATGAGCAAAAAAAAAAACAAAACAAACAATTTTGCATTTTACATAATACCAAAAAGGCTGAATAAGAAAGACGCTTGACGCAATGCTGGTGCGCATTTAATTGTGTTGTAATGTACCCAAAGGTAATGTCGTCAGCAAGCACATCGCACCACCACAATAAAGTAATGAAATAAAAATTTTATAATTAAAATTTTATCATTAGCACAAAGCGCCAGCACATCAAGGAAATTAACACACACACAAAATGAAATAAAAAATAAAATAAAACAAGTAAGGAAGCCTAAGTTCGAGTGGAATCGAACATTAGATACTCAGCTGTATGCTTTCATTATTTGTTTGCGTTTGTTCGATATAGGGTGTATTTTATATGACACGAGTGCTGCATAAACAGGGCGCAGCCACGCCCATTTTCAAAATTTGTATCAATCATCCAAATAAGCATATAAATATTATTGTTAGTGCAAAATTGCATCCCTCTATGACTTTTAGTTACAAAGAATTCACGTTACAAATTCCAAAAGGGTGTTCCAGAAATATCTTTGTTAAAAAGTAGGCGTGGTCATAAACCAATTTCAATACATTTTTGCGTGTCTATTAACACATGTTATAAAAGTGTATAAACCAAGTTTCGTCATAATATCTCAGTTATTTGTCGAGTAATAGGCACGTAGATTCCTTTGTATAAAAAGAGGCGGTGCCACGCCCATTTTCCAAACTTTTTTATTTTTTGTTTCCGGTCTATTGTAGAACTCATGTCACAAAATTTCAGTGATAGATCTTTATATTTGACAGAGATATCGCTTAAAATGTTTTTATTAGGCCCCTTTATAGTTCCCATATATAAAAGTGGGCGTGGCCGTCAACCGATTTCGATAATTTTTCGCCAAAACATTTGTCTAAGTAAGAAAATTACGCATACCAAATTTCATCGATATATCTTCAACGGTTTCTAAGTTATGACATATAAAACTTTCAATATTTGCCCCTTAATAAGTGGGCGTGGCACCGCCCATTTTCCAAAATTTTTGTACTTTTTGTTTTATGTCCGTAGTTGGACTCCTGCCACAAAAATTCAGTGATAGATCTTTATATTGGACAGAGATATCGCTTAAAATGTTTTTATTAGGCCCCTTTATAGTTCCCATATATAAAAGTGGGCGTGGCCGTCAACCGATTTTGATAATTTTTCGCCAAAACATTTTTCTAGGTAAGCAAATTACGCATACCAAATTTCATCGATATATCTTCAACGGTTTCTGAGTTATGACATATAAAACTTTCAATGTTTGACCCTTAATAAGTGGGCGTGGCACCGCCCATTTTCCAAAACTTCATCAAATTTCTTCATAAGGGCCTGAGCTCAATACGTGGGTAAAATTTTATCACTCTAGCTATATTAGTGGCTGAGATACCAAATTTCCGATTTTTTCTATATAGGAAAAGTGGGCGTGGTCATGGTCCGATTTCGCCCATTTTCAATACCAACCGTCCCAGTCTCGATACCAACTTGCATTTCAAATTTCATCAAAATATCTCAATTTTTACGCGAGTTATCCTGCGTACGGACGGACGGACGGACGGACGGACGGACGGACATGGCTCAATCGATTTCTCTTTTCACCCTGATCATTTTGATATATATAAGTCCATATCTATCTCGATTATTTCATTATGTTACAATCCACCGTTATGAAATCAAAATTATAATACTCTGTGTACTAGTACAGCTGAGTATAAAAATAAAAAATAAAAATTAAAAAACCGCCTAAAAGCGGAGCACACAAATGGCATAAAACACGACGCGCGACAGTCAACACAGCAATTTTCAGCGAAAATGAATGACAATGAATGAGATGTACACAGTACAGTGTGCGCTGAACTGTGGCGATGAACCACGTTGCTTGAAGCGTTGCTGTGTTGCACATCAAAATATTTATGTTGTCGTCGTACCAAGAATCAATGGGGTTGTGTGAAAATATGTATTAAAAAGACAACAACAACAGCAACAAAAATAGCAACTATCCTTTCTATAATAGAAAGCAAATACGAGTACATATGTATGTGCTTGACTTTATTTGCGTACTGTTGCAATACCCAGTAGGAAAAAATTTACTTGGCTAACAATCATACTTTTTTTCGGCTAATAGAGAATGAGCACAATTTCTCGCTGAAAGGCGCCGCTAGAGCAAGCAATTGTAAGAAAATTCTGCCAAAGAACGTAAATTTTATAAGAAGGGAGAATCCGCTCACGAAAAATGTAGCGAGTAAATTACGAAATTGGCTGAAATTTCAATCCAGGTTGAATTTCTGTTTTGATTCTTTCATCCGTAATTTCGTGGCGAAATAAAGTTAACGCCATTTTTGTTTCAATTTTGTCTTTGTCATTTGCTTTCCTACCCAATGCGAAATTTGAAGAGCCATAACATATGTTCAAAATCAAAATATTTAGCTTATTATTTATATTAAGTATTATTAAAATAATAACTAAATATATGTTTAAGTGGTTCTACAATATATATATATATATATAATTAATAATAACATGTTTATCTCTATACATTAGGTGTTGTTATATATGTATATATTGTTTATGACAATATGCAAATTTATTGATCATATACATTTTTTGAACATTCTAACAATGGATGTTATCGAAATCAGAATTTATGGTGTTTAAATTTCGCAATATATCAAATAATTATGATTTCCATTTTTATTTTGTGTCTTTCCAAATGCTGATTATGCGCACAGGGCATTCTGACTGCACAAAGAAGAAAATGCGAAAGAGCTACGCACACAATCTTACGTAGGCCACATATGTATACAGACAATATTAATTGTGTTGGTGTCCGCGGTTTTTTTCGCGATGTTGACAAATAACATGGGCTTCGATTGGCTGCTTTTGTTTTTGTATCACCACACATATCTGCTTCTTCGCTGTTCTGTTCTAGTGACATATACCCAATGCCAAGTTGCCTAACACATTACAACTTTTGAACGACCAATACCACAATTTGTACACAATGCAAACTGATTTACAATGTGCATAAAGAAGTGTATAGACTTCACAAACATTAATTTTGTTATTTTTTGAGTTTGGTTATGTTTGTGAGGTTTGTATATGTACATATATGCAAACATCGTCTATTCTATAATCTACATTTTCGCTGTTGGGTATATTCGTAAATGCTTTGCATTTTTTTCTAATGATGACGATCTTACTTCTTTGGCAAACCAGTTATGCCTATGATTATTTATGTATGCATGTACGTAAGTTTCTATATCCAACTGGCAAAGACTCGAATTTAACATTTTGTATGAAAGAAATGCGATTAATTCGGGACGTGTTCGGGATCAATCGCTCACATCCCGAAGGTTGCAAATGTAGTTTAATCTCCTTCATTCAAAGCTATAAGGCTATTTTTTGTTATGAAAATTTCTAAAAATGGTTAATTGTTATATGTATATGTATATTAGAACAAAGTTTATTCGATTCGTTTCCATCTCGTAGTGAAATCTTTTAAATTAAAATTAAGTATTTTCTCCAAATATTTTTATAAATCAGTCATGAAGATTTAAATAAAGATTATACAATAAGTTTTAAATAATATAATATAATATAATATAATATAATATAATATAATATAATATAATATAATATAATATAATATAATATAATATAATATAATATAAAATAATATAATATAATATAATATAATATAGTATAATATAATATAATATAATATAATATAATATAATATAATATAATATAATATAATATAATATAATATAATATAATATAATATAATATAATATAATATAATATAATATAATATAATGTAATAAGTTTTACTTTTGAAAAAATTTGCCTACATTTATACCGGGACAAGCCCTTTCGGGATTAATCGCATATCTTATGGAGGTGAATCTAAAATCCTGAAACTTATTTGAAGTTAGGCTTCTAGATGACGAAAAGGCGTTGTTTGAACAACAAACCTTGATTCATAATTTTGATGCACCAGGCGCACATCAAAAATAAAAATAAGCGCCGAATTAATTTTGGATACGTATATATGTAAATATGTACCCATATTTGCATGTCCATACATACATATGTACATATGTATGCCAAATGTATGCATGCATAAGTCATTTTCTATTCTTATTCGTTCTTATTACTTATTCGCGTCGAAAAACCAAAATAAAAAAGTCAAGTGAATTTGGGACGCGAAAAATAGTGTGAGGCAACTCGCGCATACTGGATTGAAATTTCAGAGCCGATTTTATCGAACTCGTCCAAAATAACGAACATTCCCTTCTTATACAATTTACGTTCTTTGATTCTGCTATTGAAGACATTAAAGAGCGGGGAGGGGAGGCAGTAGCTGCACTAGAAGTGCAGTCACACAGGGGTAAAAAAAAACATATAAAATTTTGTTGCATATTTCCAGGCGTTACATAGGTTTTTTTTTTAATTTTACTGGATCAGAAAACAATTCTTGGAAGTAAATCCGGACAACGCTAAATACGATACGGTGGACTCGTTTAAAACTGGCGTTAACCATAAAATCATTCACGAAATCTCTGGAATTCATATTGGACAGCAAACTGATGTGGAGGCTTAGCGTGGAATAAAAAGAGGCAATATGCCTTGGACAAACTTGGGGCTTATCAACTCAACTAACACATTAGCACTTCGTGTTTGTTGTGCGGCTAAAATTACACTAAGGAATTCTGATCTGGTGGACGGCGGACTTAAACAAAAACGAATGCAAAGAAGCTAGAGTGTGCACAGAGGCTCTCCAGTTTACACATAACAGGAGCGCCCACTCAGCAGCGTTTAATTAGATACCCAGCTTGTACTCCGGCGGTGAGTAACGCGGAAATTTCACCAACAGCCATTTGGACACGGCAACATGCGGAGGCTAAGCGGTAGCTCAGAATACGTTACTGCCCAAATCGACCTCAACAAGAGACCACATATAATAATAGAAGAGGACGGATGCAGGAAAGCACTACAAACCAAGAGCTGTAAGTTCAACCTGCTTACAGACGGATTAAATATGGACGCAAGGGTGGCAGCTGCAATGTTTTGTACGGAGCTTGGGATACAGCAATCTTTATGACTCACGGACTATTGCAGTATCTTTCATGCTGCCTTAAAAGTGGCGGAATTTTTTGCTGAACTAACGTGCTCAAACTCTCGTAGTAATACTTTCATCGACAGCCAGGCGGCAATCAAAGTCACCACGGCATCGACGACCACCTCTATGTGCGTGACACAAGTGCAGCGCCAAGTTACATGAACTCTGTGCGAATATTAACGTTACTATCTACTGAGTACCTGAATACCAGCATGTCGAGGGAAATGAGAGGGCGGAGGTGTTAGCCAAAGTTGGGACATCACTAGCGCAAGTGAATATGGAAAACATTTCGGGAAATTTTGAAAACACAAAGGGCCATACATAAGCTAACCTAACCAATCCAAATGCGAAAATCATTAATTAGTTAATAATAATATAATACAATGGCGCTGAAATAATTTTGACGTGTTTGAAGGCCGAGCTTCTCTCCGCAATTTGAGGCATGCTCCTAAATTTTTGTTTTTCCTACTAGTTGGGTGGACTTACAGTTTTATGCCGCACAGTAATCGGAATGAGAATTTTAGGTGGACAAAAGTCTCAAACTCGAACTTAGAAAACCGGCCTAATTCTGTCGCCCAACTATTATAGAATGTCCAGTGACAATACTGTCCAATCCGTAACTCATTCTATGACTCTACTTAGTATTTACGCGTCTTCAAAAGTTGCCTACCTTACATATATATTTTTTTCTTAAAGCAAAGAGTTTGAATAATCTTTGCGTAGCAGGCCAGAGTTTTAGTCTAACTATTTGTTTTCTTTTTCGAACTATTATGAGAATTGAGATTTAGCATTAAGGTCATTAGAAGCTTAAAAATTGTTCAATAAAGTCAGTCAAAATACCAATTTAAGTAAGTATAAAAAAAAATTTAATTTTTAGCATTTAACAGTCTGCCAAAATTTAGTGCCACACTCGTCCAAAAAGAAAATTATTTTTCCCAATCAAGAAATATATGTACTAAACGTATACTAAATCTTAAGCATTACTTTTCTTACTTTGCCAGATATTTTAGTTTATATAATGGATCTATGATATGATTTTTTATTTTTCCCTTTGTTTTATATGGTTTGTTTTAGAACAATGAACTCAGCAAATTATAATAAAATGTGTTAGTAAGTAACAGTAATTTAGTATTCTGTCAATTGTTTCCATATTTTTAGGACTTCGTTAAATCTACTTACATACATATATGTATTTCTAACCCAGATAAAAATACTTGAAAAAATTTTCTGCACTTCATGACACAAAAACCTGAAATTTTTTGAACCTAGAAACCAATTCGATATCAGCAACCGAAAACTAGTTGGAAAGCAGATTTGGGGCCATTTGGACGTAAAAAATAATTTTGTCCACCTAGAATTCTCATTCCGACCACTGTGTGCCGGCTCCGAAAGGCGAATGAATTTTTTGTGAGAAGCATCTTCATTGCAAAAATATCTACCCTCGGATGCTATGCCCACCACTGCCGAGCGGTGACTGCTATTTATAAAAAGCCCAACAATTGGGTTCTAATTACATAATTTGTGTTTTGTCCGGGCTGGGATTAGAACCCGAGACCTTTAATATGGCAGGCGAGCACTCTGCCCACTACAACACAGCGGTCACGCATTAGTAGGTTTAGCAAAAAAGAAAAAAAAATAAACTTTAAAACTCACTTTCATTAATCGCTCTTTTTCCTACAGGGCATTTTCGACTTGTAGGTGTTTCCCCCACCACTAAATTGCATTTTAACTTTTATGTGCCATTTTACAACAATTTTAATTATAATTTTAACCCATCACAATGCGAAATTTTAAGCAAGAAAAACGTGTGACTTAAGCAAAAAAAAAAAAAAACAAAAACCACTGAATATTTTACAACACAATAAAAGTGGTAAAAATCACAAAATTTTGTTATGTACTCATGTCATTTCGTTTGAATTCAATTTCGCACACTTTGTACATGCCTTTTGTTTTTTTTTTTTGTCACTCAATGCAGCGGCACAAAAAGCAAGGCTTGACAACGCTAATGGAATATGCTATGCTTTGTGTCCTTTTTTGTGTGCATCTTGTGCGGGTGCATGTGGGTTAACGCTGCGTTTTCGCCTTAAAAAGCGGTGGATGGCCAGATTTAATAGTTTTTTTTTAGTTTTCAGTGCTTCCGCATGTCAACAGCATTCTAGCTGTCCGCAATTAAAAATAAATATTTTGCGATTGTATGCTCTGCTGGTGTGGGTAATAGAATTATTTGAAAAGGATATAATGCAAGCGTTCTCCTCATTACAATTATCGCATTGTTTTGCTAGCGATGAAACATGCGAATAGTGTGCCTTTTGTTTTCGTTTGCTGTCACAGAAACAGCCAAAAAAAAATGGTAGTTAATTGCATCAAACTGCTTATCAAATAGGTAATACATATATGTATATGGAGACACTGGCAGGTTCTTAATTGCTCTCAAGCGATTTTCTTGCATATTTCCAGGCGTCTTATTTGTAGTTTTTCGCCGTGGTCTTTCATGTGCTTTCTGTGAAAATCTCGTCTGAGCAAACCCCTAGTGAAATTTTTGGTGAACAATTTTCTAGCACATTTTAACCCTCTAGCGACCACCGAAATGTTATTTTCTTGTAAGATAGAATTTTGTTGCATATTTGCAGGCGTCGTATTTGTTTTTTGTGTGCTGTAAACTTTCATTAGCTTTCTATGAAAATTTTGACTGAGCTTACCCCTAGTGAAATCTTGTGGTGGACACTTTTCTTGAACACTTTCGCCCTCTAGCGACCACCGAAATGTTATTTTCTTGTCAGGAAGAATTTTCTTGCATATTTCCAGGCGTCTTATTTATTTTTTGCTCCTGTGGTCTTTCATGAGCTTTCTATGAAAATCTTGTCTGAGCTTACCCCTAGTGAAATTTTCTGATGAACAATTTTCTAGCACATTTTAACCCTCTAGCGACCACCGAAATTCTATTTTTTTGTAAGGAAGAATTTTGTTGCATATTTCCGAGCTTCTTATCTGTTTTCTTTTGTCTACTGTGGTCTTTCATGAGTTTTCTATGAAAATTTTGAAAGTGTAGTATTAGTATTAATAGAGTTAAGCAAAGATTGAAAGAGATCCTGCTAGATCCCTTTTTATTTATTTACATACAATAACTAATAGGAACTTTAACAGCTTCAACAACACTCTCTTATGTCTTAAATTATATTTTTATTTATAATTATAGACTTAGATAATAATAAATAAATGTGCATTCTCCTTTCTCAGGCGCATTAACTTCTATTTCATTACTTAAATAATAATTTTATTACTAGAGCTCGGATAATAGGTGAAAATCAGATACCTAAAATTATGCTACGTAATGTTTGTGAGCACATCCAGTGGCAAGTTTAAGATTGGGGTGCATTCGGGTCTAAGCCGCGCGTGAATGCAATTGACTTTTTTGCTTACTAGGGTGACAGAAAAATAAATTATTAATTATTATTCATTAAATTATTTTCGTGAAATAGCTATACACTCAACCTTGGCTGTAAATAGTTAAAAATTTTATCCACTTACCCCCAACAATTAAAAATTGAATTAAATAAAAATTTCGTGCTAAGCACTAAAACTCTTTCAAGTATAAATTATTAAGGTTTCTTATGGATTGCACGTGAAAAATTGCAAAGAAAGCTACAATAAATAAATGTAATAATAAGGTATAATAATAAATAAAGTATAATAAATAAATATATAATTGTAAAGAATAAAGATAAAATTAAAAATTAGTAGAGACTCGCTTAAATTTTAAACAAAATCTTCGCACGTGAAGGAAAAACAATTACAGTTTCAAACCAAATATATTTTTAATGAAAATGAGGCAAGTGCATATTACCAAATGAATTTTACTATAAAAAATACTAATACCTGTTATTTGAGAATTTTTTTTAGTTGTCCTCTACATTTTTTTCATGCGAATTTACAAGTCGAAAAAAATTGCATACTAGAAAATAATATAAAATTTCTACTCAAAAGTTAAAAATTTTGCTGAAATATTGGCGAATTTTCCAGAATTTTGCACAAACTTTTTAACTTTAATATATTTGGTTTCTGTTATAGGTTTTTTTATATAACAAATTAAAATTATTAAAAACACATAAATAAATATATTTTACGAATAAAATCACTTTCTATTCTGGCTTTATTTCATCACACACCACTGTATGTTTATTTAAACTGCAAATTTGTGTAACATGATTAAGAACTTTTCTGATAAAATCTTCACCCACCATACCCATATGGTACCCCCTTATATTTAAATTGTAATCCCGCCACTGAAAACAAACAAAATCTAAAAAAAGGAGCATATTTTGAGGCGCTTGATTTCACCTATTTTTCCGAGCTCTGTTTATTACATACAAATGTGGAGGCATGCTTAATGAATCTTAGTAAAAAAAACGCCTAAGAGTAGACTACGCTTCTAAACACATGTGCGCTGAGTATAACAATCAAATACGATGTATGTATATTGGAACGATTTTCCGTTATGCCAAAGCAAATACCGTTATACAAAACATTATCGTCTACTTTTAGGCATGTAATTATATTTTTTCTTAAATATGCAAATTTGTTCCATCGCTTATAAGTAAAATAAATAAAGCAGCATCATCATCACACCCACAATAATTTGCAGAAAATTTTAAGTTGACGGCAACTCTGACTGCTTCGTTAGCCCCTCGAGTTTATGCAATTCCAACTCCTTGGCGTTAGCCATTTTGTTTATTTGTGGTCGATTATTTGCCGTTAATATCTTTCGCGCCACATAACGATCAACCCAACGTCGCACACAAGGTGACAATAATTTTGTATCCATATTTTCGAGTTTATTTGGTCCCAAAGCGAAGCTGGTGATTGCGGCTATCACAATTGTTATTACCGAGCCGAACATTGTGTAGAAGAGATAGGAGATGTTGTAGATGCGGAACGTATCGTCGTCGCTGATGAAATGTGAAAGAGCAGAGAGAGAGATAGATAGATAGAGGTGGAGGGAGAAAGAGATATGAAGCTCATTAAAGTTTGTCCAGTACAGAGTACGAAAAATGTGTGAGAGAATTTGCAATTCCTTGGTTAAAATGTGTGTGATGCTTCTCATCTGCACGCGTGGGCCACTTTTACTGGTGCCTGGTCTAGTAAGAGTCCCGACAAAAGTGTGACCAACTTTTTTGTGTTACAATTTGGTTAGATGAGGAATGGAGTAACTCCTTTTGTACGACATACATACCTTATATTCGATATTGGCGCCGTTTCCGTCAAATTTTCCGCCACCATACTCATCGAAGCAAAATCGACAAATGTATAATTACAGCCGGTTATTGTGTGTGGCTTTCGTAAATAGCTGACAGCGCCACTAGCCAAGTCCGCTTGTGCGCGTATACACATCCAAGCCATGAATAGCAAACTGCTAAGACCACCAATGAGAGCGCCCTGCGAAAAAGAAGAACAACAAACTTATAGGCCCGTCACATAGCATACGTCAATCCGTCTACGTCGACGTATGTGACTGACAGCTCAGTAAACTGTGGGCATTTAAATGCACATCGGTACAAGTACGACGGATCCGTCGCCGCAACGTACCAAAGTTGCCCAACACTCAACTTTTGGCATACGTCAATCCGTCGCTATGTCAGCTGATTGCTTTTGATTGTTAACCTTTAGCTACTCTTGAATTTTACTTTTTTTGCAATTTGCTTTTCGAGTTTTTTCTCATTTGTAAAACATTCCTCCATAAAACCAAAATGGTCAATAATTATCAGGAGATGTGAAGTTACTGAAAACTGAATTTCAAGAGGGCAACTTAAAAGAGAAATTACAAAATATTCTAAAGAGTTAAATTTTTGCCACCACCTCTGTAGTTAAAGGTTAATCAAACAGCTGATTTATGTATATCCGTCAACGTTTCCTATGTGCCGACCTCTCCGTCAAGTACGTGAGCTGTCAGTCACATACGTCGACGTAGACGGATTGACGTATGCTATGTGTCGGGGCTATTAACTAATTTTGCGCCGAAAACCCACCACACAATCACAACTCAATCCTTACCCTCGCCTCCACCCACGGCACCATAACGCCCGCCGTAAATATGCCCAATAGCGGACCATTCGCCACAGATGAGAGCGTAATGGTCAGCTGCAACACCGTGCCCAGCTTTTCGACGACAAAAACCAAGCTCACACAGATGGCGCCAAAGATGATGACAACAAAACGCATAATCAAAGCAGTCTGACGTTCGGTGAGCGGTTTCTTGGCAAAAGGTTTGAAAAAGTCCTCCAACATAACCGCCGACATTGAATTTAGACCGGTGGAGAGCGAAGAGAGTGCAGCGCTAAAAACACCTGCCACAAAGAGTCCGGGCAAGCCGGGATACTGGCCAAGTATTTCCATGACAAGCAAAGGCAGCAGTTGGTCATTGCGTTTCGCAAGCTGAAAAGAGAGAGAGAGGAAGACAGAGATAGGGAAAGATAGAGAGACAGACAGAGGGAAAGAGAGAGAGACATAGATAAGGAAAAAGAGAGAGACAGAGAGAGGGAAAGAGAGAGAGACATAGATAAGGAAAGAGAGAGAGAGATAGAGGTAGGGAAGAGCACATACACGGTTAGTTAAAATTCATTGTCACTTTTCGTTGTTCGCAAATTCGCGCCATTAACTAACCTTCGTTTGCAACGGATCACAATCGTGATATGTCGCATAGATCAAGAGACCGCTATAGCCACACAAACAAATAAAGGTCAGCACGCCGCATATGAAGATACAGACCGCTGCACGTGCCGATTTCATATTCGGCAACGAGAGATAACGTTGTATCATATTCTGACTAATCGCATTCGATTTTAGCCAATGAGCAACGCCGCCAATGAAGAGCGAGTAAACGGTATAGCGTTCGGTGAGGTCAAAAGTGAAGCTGTATGTGATGAGTGCGGCGAGACGAGAGGTAGCACAGAGTTGTTAGATAAGAAAAGTGAAGAAATATATGCATTTGACTTACTTTGGCGACTCAAGCCGTCCACTTTCTTTGGCCTTTTGGTAGACGGCGCCAAAACCGCCAACATCAATTGTACCCTTAACAATGATGAGTAACATTGCGCCGAACATGATGAGCGTTTGAAAGACATCCGTCCACACAACAGCTTTTAAGCCACCCTAATGGGTAAGAAGATGGCGTAGAAAGTGAAATGAGTAATTAGAGCGTAATGTAATACTCGTATTTGTAGCTTTCTTTTAAATACTCGTATAATACTCACCACGCAAGTGTAGAAAATACAAACTAAACAAACGATTGGTGTTACCAAATGTATATTGATGCCTGTGGCCTGATTGAAGGCGAGCGCAGGTACATAAATGACGATCGGCAGCCAGAGCAACTAAGGAAAGTTTTAAAGAAGAGAATAAGAGAGAAAAAATGAAGAGCTAAATAAGTACGGGTAAGTAATACGAAGCTTAAAGTTGGACATTTCTTCGTTCAAAAAACTCACCGAGCCGAACATGAAAAGCACCGAACCGAATGTGCGCATGCGTCTGTCGTAACGCGTCTCCAAATACTAGAACAGATAGAGAGATAGGGAGAGGGATTACACTCAGAGAAAAAACAAGCTAAATTTAAGTATAGGGGGATTAAAACAGGCCGAATACGTCATGAAAGTTTGTTAACCTTGAAAATGCCAAAATCAAGAATGTATTCTTATTTTTAGAACGACATTTTTTATAATTATTATTCTAGCGTATAATATGTATTATTATACTAGCGTATGTAAACTTATATTGAGCACAACCCATTACTGATTCAAGCCTGCCCAATCTTATTTTAAGAATGCTTATAATTATATTGTGAATTTCATTCTAAAATCAAGAATATTATACTTAAATCAAATTTTTTCAGTTTTTTATAGAGCTCTAGATACCCGGGTATCGAACAAATCGAATTGATCTTTTTTGTTTGAAGCCCGTTTGTTGTTCAAATGCCCATACAAACATTCGAGCATTCGAGCTTACAAACAAAAAAAATGTGTATCGAAAAAACAAAAATAAAAACAACTACATATGAAGAAGAAAAAAAAATAATAAACAAGAGAAAAACAACAAACTTCAAAATGCCCGAATTGTTCAAATGCCCGTACAAACATACGGGTAATAAACAAACAAACGACTGTTCGAGCATTTGAACAACATTTGTTCGGGCTACTCGAAAATGTTCAAAAAAAATCTGGAGCTCTAGTTTTTTATCTTGTTTTAAGCTTTTGAAAACTTAAATTTTATTTATTTTTCTTTAATTTCTGTAATTTTTCAATCAAGTACGACACAGCTTGAATTTAGTCTGCAACTTTTCTCTGAGTGTAGAGTAGAGAGTGCTATTAATGAACTTGCGCAACAAAAATGCGCAGATAACGATACTTACCTGATATGTGGATATTAGCTTGAGATCGTGAAAAACGGGCAAGAAAAGGTAATACAGCACAAAGCCCATTATTATCAATGAGCCCATAATATAAAGGTACTGCGTGCCGAAGAGATAGACTTCCGTGGGCGTGCCCAAGAGTGTGATGCCCGATATGAAACTGCAAGAAAAGTGTTAATAAATTATATGCAAATTTAAACATGTAAGGCAGCTTAAGTAGGAGCTTTTATGCAAAGTTCTAGAAATTAAAAAAATGTCGCGTTTCTAAATGTGGGCATAAAGATGCCAATTTTTTGTCCAAATATTTGCCTTAGCAAGTACATCACGCGTCACATCACATCAGAACAATTACTTAGCAGCGTTCAACGAGCAGCATTTGTCAGAATAACTGGTTCCTAAAAATCTCGTGCATCAGATGCACTAAACATCATTATAAAACAATTACCACTAGACCTGGGATTATCACACTAATACTTTCAAACATTGTGCATGTGTTAAAAGCACAAAAGCTCTTGGCTACACCCAAAAGAAACTCAATCATTGTCAAAAACTAAAATTTTTAAATTGGAAACGGATAGTATTTTTATTATTAACTTCAGAAAAAACAACAAACAAAAAAATTAAAATAAAAAAATATGAGACTAAGTGCAAAATCATGATCTATTATATAAAAATGGATCTGTGTATGTGTGTGTGTGTGTGTGTGTGTGTGTGTGTGTGTGTCCTTTATGGACTCCCAAAGTAATCAACCGATCTTTATGAAATTTTCACAGTAGATTCGTATCGTATTAGCGCACATAATAGGGTATATAGAATTTCGAAAAAGTGGGAACTTCCCGGAATATAGGCCCAAATGTGGACCCAGAGTGACCCAGCAAGTGTTTGAGCAATATGGGTATCAAATGAAAGGTGCTGAGCAGGCCTTCAACATAGAGTTATTTTCATTGCGATGCCTAGGCCGGGTCTCCAGATATGGGTCAAAATGTGGACCCAGAGTGACCCAGCAAGTGTTTGAGCAATATGGGTATCAAATGAAAGGTGCTGAGCAGGCCTTCAACATAGAGTTATTATCATTGCAATGCCTAGGCAGAGTCCCCAAATATGGGCCAAAACGTGGACCCGGATGACCCTCGAATGTTTCTAAGCGATATTGGTATCAAATGAAAGGTGTCGAGCAAGGCTTCAACATACAGATATTTTCATTGTTATTTTTTGAGTCGGTTTCCCAGAGATGGTTCAAGTAGTGGGCCCGGATGGTGATGGATGTCCCGGTAAATGTAAAGGTAAAGGTAAAGGTAAAGGTAAAGGTAAAGGTAAAGGTAAAGGCAAAGGTAAAGGTAAAGGTAAAGGTAAAGGTAAAGGTAAAGGTAAAGGTAAAGGTAAAGGTAAAGGTAAAGGTAAAGGTAAAGGTAAAGGTAAAGGTAAAGGTAAAGGTAAAGGTAAAGGTAAAGGTAAAGGTAAAGGTAAAGGTAAAGGTAAAGGTAAAGGTAAAGGTAAAGGTAAAGGTAAAGGTAAAGGTAAAGGTAAAGGTAAAGCTAAAGGTAAAGGTAAAGGTAAAGGTAAAGGTAAAGGTAAAGGTAAAGGTAAATGTAAAGGTAAAGGTAAACGTAAAGGTAAAGGTAAAGGTAAAGGTAAAGGTAAAGGTAAAGGTAAAGGTAAAGGTAAAGGTAAAGGTAAAGGTAAAGGTAAAGGTAAAGGTAAAGGTAAAGGTAAAGGTAAAGGTAAAGGTAAAGGTAAAGGTAAAGGTAAAGGTAAAGGTAAAGGTAAAGGTAAAGGTAAAGGTAAAAGTAAAGGTAAAGGTAAAGGGAGAGACCCATTATAACATAAAAGCTAAAAGCTTTGTTTGTCGCTGCGAAGCGGGACGGGTATTTGCTAGTTCCTAATAAAAATATTACGTAAAAAAATCCAAACAAAAGAACCACTCCCAACACACAATCATTTACAAGCATTCAGAGACTGCTCGAGCAACACAACCTGCTAGTTCAACTTCTCAATGCTGACTGAACAGAAATTTTACAAAATTTCTGCGCGTGAACGAAGTGCTTTGTCTTGTCGGCTGAAGGTGAAAGCTATAAAAATCTCATCCACGCGTGGATAGGAAATGCAAATCATTGCACTAGACCAACATATCCGTGAAACCGTCACCTTTAGCGCGTTAAGACTACGAGAATCGAGTTGCTGGACGAAAAGATGGTACGGTCATAGCAGCATTCTCCGCAGGCTATCTGACGGAGTTCAGGCATCAGACTGCCTTTCTTCTTCACTAAGTTTTGAGAAGGTCTTCAATGTGACGTTGCCGTCGAGAAGGAAGTGGAAGAGAGACAGCGTACGCAAGAAGAAAGCAATCTCAATCTACACCAACGGATCCAATACTCTGAAAAAAAAAAACGTTGCAAATCTAAAGACTTTCGCTGTTAAATCAACTGTTTCAAAGGTGCGAGCGTTGTTGATTTAAGTGAATAACGGAGATTGTCGGGAAAAATTTTCACCCAAAAATAAATTTTTGTTTGCATTTTACTCTTCATCTTCTCTCCGCCCGGCTCCCAACTGCAAATATGTAGCCTCCGCTTGTTCTCCTATTCATCTCTCCTTCTTATCATTCACTGGTTGCTACCTTTATTTCTTATTCTGCTTTTTCTTCTCTATTTATATTCTCCTCCGGATTCGAACCATGACATCAACCTGAAATTCTATCCAATCATCACATAGTGGAACATTCAACATTATATTGAATTGTAGTAACCTATTTATACTTCCATTTCCTAAAAAGGAATCCATGAATTATTTGAATCATTGTAAAAACAAAATTTCTTGTGTTTAATAAAGAACTCCCTGAGGAAGGCGCCAAAGGTGTCGAAACGCGTCGGAGTAAAAAGAAAAGCGAAAGCTTTTACTTACATATATATGAAAAATAGCGACCTAAAAGCTCCATAAAAAGTAAACATAACCCAACAAACACTATACTTGGTCCAACTAACAAATTGATTTAAAATTTAAAAAAATTTGTTCTCATTAGTTTTGTTTACAACGGAAACTGTTGGGTCAAATACTTTTGCCTTTAAATCAACAACGGGGAGAAAATTGTTGCTAAAAATAAACTTTTGTTTGGATTTTTCTCTTCATCTTCTCTCCACCATTACTTTTTTTTTTGTTGGTTTTCTCACAAAAAAATGTTTTCTTACAAATAATTTTTAAAAGCAATCAAGTTTTTGAAACAACAGCGGCCGTTTTTGAATAAATTGTTGGATCAAAAACTTTGCTGTAAAAACAAATACTTATGCTATTGAATCAAAGACGGAGATTCAACAGCAGAAAGTTGTTGGTTTAACTACGAGTATTTTTTTCAGAGTATGAAGTACTTAATATGTCTCTTTCATTCCGTCTTCCCAATTCAGCCAGCAAGCCAGCAGCTTCCAAGCGGAAGTTTTTCTTGCATTTAAAGGGCTTGTGAGCTTTTACTGAAAGCGGCCGCTATAGGATTATCCATATCGTCCTATGGGTTCTTGGTCATGGGAACATCGATTCTAATGAGAAGGCTGACAAACTGGAGAAAGCGGGGGCAGCCATGGACGTTAACAGAGCAGCTAAAACTAAGCTCACTCATATTTACATATAAAACGAGACATGAACCTAAAATTCCGACAGCAGGCTACTCTTGGATTGAACTCCGCGTATGCTTGTAGAGCCACGAAGCAAACCTGGTCGTCTTATGACGCCACAGGAATCAACGACCCAGTCAGAAGGTCCAGAAAGGATATCTTCCAGTTCACAGTCACGATTACAGGGCACTGGCCGTTCGGTAAACACGCTGAAAGACTAGAGATCTCGTTCAACAATATATATAGAAGCTGCAGTCGACAGCAGACAGTGATCAATAAATCCAACCCCTCCTATAGCCCATATGACACTACATTTTTTTTCTGGTATTCTACCAGGTTTTTTGTGTGAAGGAGATGGTCAAATACAGTTTTCCGTTGGTGCAAGCGAGCAAGCTATATTGAAAAAAACCAAACAAAATACCATCTAGGCGATT
The DNA here is from genome assembly GCA_960531455.1 of Urophora cardui. Classification (NCBI taxonomy): domain Eukaryota; kingdom Metazoa; phylum Arthropoda; class Insecta; order Diptera; family Tephritidae; genus Urophora; species Urophora cardui. The sequence continues at coordinate 23,882,321 of OY482671.1, read as the reverse complement.
AAAAACCAACGAGCCAGCTTGTATTTCTGTAGGTTTTTTGGCATTCGGTCATTTTTTCTGACAATAGCTTTGTTCAACAACTTTACTTGCAACAAGAGCACCAGTGACAAATTAAGAGTAAAAACGAGTAAAAGAGAAAATTATCAACCAAAGTTATTGAACACAAAATCGTAAACATTTGCAAGTAAACAGCTGATGCGCTGTTTTCACAATTTGATTTTTAGGTTAGGTTGTAATTGAAATGTTTGAAATTGAAAATCAATGTAAATAACTGAATTAGGAAGACGAAAATCTATTTTGGATATTCCACAACATCGTCAAGATTCCTTTTTGCGCTAATTTATTTAGTATGCAATTAGAAATTTGCCATTAAAATGTTTGCATATTTCCAATTGAAATTTTTGTGATCATATGTTTTTGACGCTTCTATTTTTTTAAAGCTGCAAGTAGTTGCAAGTGAAAATTTTACTTGCAACTATTTTCAACTCTCTCGAAGTCTTACTCTCCCAATTTGGGTCTCTTTTGCAAATTTTTTGGGTTATTGAACATAAAATTCGTAACTATTTGTAAAAGCAATTAAAAACTTTGAGTTATTGAACAAAGCTAATTTTTCCAATTTGACAACCATAAAATAAATTATATTTAAAATAAAAAAATATGTGGAAATACAAATTTTAAATTTTCCTCTTGTAAGCTTCTGCTTTGGCCGTAAGGGTAAAGAAGAAGTCCGCAAGAAAAATTATATTGCGTACTGGCTTCCCTTTATAACACGGAATACAAAGCTATCCTGCCCTTTGGGTTTCATAACTTTTTTATTTCAGTATTTTAAATCAAATTTCCAAAAAAAAAAATTTTTGAAATAAATATTATTTTCATTTAGTTTGAAGTTTAATGTCAATCAAATTATTTTTGAGGGAGTATTTGTCTCTTTTCAACCTATAGAAGAATTGTTTTTGTATTTTGACTTTCGGTGGGTTTTCAAAACCAAAAAAACCAGGGAAAAAATGTGCGAATGCCCGGCTCTTGCTCACATTAAACACAACACCTTCGGCGATTTTGTGCTTCCCAATTTAAGCGCAATAACCGACTGCATAATAGCTAGTCTAGCAGTTTCATCGATAAATCAAAATGGCTTGCGAGTTTTTGAAATATGTTATATAAGGAAAGTGGTCGTGGTTATGGTCCGATTTTGCCCATTTTCAAAGAATTTTTAATTAAATTTAATTATTTACTAAGTAATTGAGAAAAATTTAATACTTTCAGTTTTTTCGACTATTTAGTTAGGTAAATAACCTGTGGTGCAGTGGATAGAGTGCTCGCCTACTATGCGAGAGGTCTCGGGTTCAAACCCAGGTCCGAGCAAAAACCAAAAAAAATTTTCTAATTAGTAAAAATCAAATTATTGGGTTTTTTAAGAGCAGCGGTCACCTCTCGGCAGTGGGCGGCATACCCTCCGAGTGTATTTCTGCCATGAAAAAGCTTCTCACAAAAAATGAATTCGCCGTTCGGAGCCGGCATAAAACTGTAGGTCCACACAATTGGTAGGAAAAACAAAAGGAGCACACCTTGAATTGGGAGAGAAGCTCGGTAATTAAGCTCGTTAGAGTTAGAATAGCGCCATTATATTATATTATTAAATAACTTTTTAGCCTGCGAAGTATACCGATTTACCGGTTATTTACACGGTAACATTCCATCTCAATTTTATGGTACCAAATTAATTGAGCGGCCAAGTTATTTTTAGCAAATTTTCAATTTGTTAGTGTCAGATTTTGATTTATTTTTTATTTTCTCTTTTTTTTTTGTTTGTAAGTATATTCATACACCCACAAGCATCCGTCCGTCGCTCACACTGTTGCGTATTGCGTTTCCAATTCATTTAATTTGTATCAAAAGCCAGTGACAGTCCACCGAACCACTCAATCCAGTCTGCTTATGAGCAGTTAAATTCAGTAATCACACATATGTAAGTATGTTTGTAGTTTTTGTACATATTTAAGGCTAGTCAGACCTGGGTTTATATGGGGAATCTTCGCAGCACAATTAGGTACCATAGTGGACTTCCATTTCGTCGTTCGCTGCAGCCATCAACGCTTCACTTGCGTATGCGTCGTCCAATCTTCTATACAAAATTATTATTATTAAATTTTTTTTATGTGCACATTGCACAATAAGAACAAAAAACGTGATTTTATGTAAAAAGGAATTGCTTGTGCTAAAATATGAAATGCGTGTGTTTGTGGAAATTGACCGCAGCGCTTTCTGGCGATTATCATTCGGTGTGGGATTTTTATATGCGAAGGTTTAATATTTTGTTTGTATGAAACATATATAGATGTGCTAGTGCACAAACCGGATAAGTGATATTTTGAAAAATGTTCAGGAGAGCAAATTTTGTGTTTAAATAGCAATAACTTGTTAACTGTCACATTTTTTTCAGTTATAACGATTACGAATAGTTAATTGGGGTATGTAGAATCCAAATGTGCTAAAATTATGTTGATGGCTTCAGTACCTATACTATTTTTTTAGTGATTAAAATTTGTTGGGCAGTTAGACGATTTGGCGCTAACTTTTTTTAATTTCAAATATTTTTGCTAGAGCTCTTCTATGAAAAATGTATTCAATTTATTTCTGTTAGTACATATTTTATTGTTCATTTAAAACACTAATATAGTTATTAAATTCAAATAGTACATTTTTATGGGTTATTTACCATGCTAACATAGTTAAACTAAAAAAAAAATCAATTTTCATCATTTGAAAAATTATTACTTGTCGGTAAATTGGCGAAAAAATTTTTGGAAATTGTAGGAATTACGCCCTTTGATTGTAAAAAAAAATCAGGTCTCTCTTTTCTTCACTTGAAATAGGGAGGGGGCTCGAATTTTTTGGTTTTAAATTTATTGTGTTCCATTCAAAATGTTGATCTTCATTAACTCCTCTTTCTTGTTAGCTGGTTTATTTTTATCTCCATGAACTCGTCATCCGATACACCGTATTTATATTTTATTAGTAATGGTTCAGATTTTTGAAATCTTAAGCATTTAATTTTCAACCATTTAACGCCCTCTTTTTGTGTATTTAAAGTTGTGTTATGTAACACTTGTTGCTGCAACATACTAAAGTCGTAGAAATCATCAAAATTAAAATAAGTTGTAAACGGCCGACCCTAAGTTTGAAGCTTATATTGAGAGGATTAAATACAAAATTTTTATTCTTTTTTTTTTTTGATCCCGCGAAATACCGCCGAAATATTTTTTTATTGTAACTTTGTTATTACATATGCTGAATTGCTTAAAAAAAAAATAGTTAAATAATAGCTACATTAAATATTCGTCGTGACGTAACTTCTTTGTTTATCAATTTAGTAAAACCGTTTCAAGGTAACATTGGGTCATATTAATAAAAGCCAAGTATTTGCTTTTGCTTAAGATTTCAGACCTTTTACTCAAATTTTGAAATTTGGTTCATACAAATTAATGTCAAATTTCCGAAAACTTGAGTAAGAGCATTTGCTTGGTTTTTATTAATACGGCCCATTGTCATGAATTTTGAAGCACCTCCATTTGACAAAACAAAGAGGATAATTCATGGACATACAAATAAGTTAGCTGACCCAACTATGTGAAAACGACTTAAGGGCTCAAAAGGACATTAGAAGGAAGTCTAGAGCTTCAAAATACGAAACTAATGACGTATCAATTTTAAAAATGGGAAATGTTAAATAACAAAGTTACAAGAAAAAAACAATTTCGGCGGTATTTCGCGGGATCAAAAAAAAATTTTATTTTTGTGTCCCTTAACCCTCTCAACATAAGCTTCAAATTTAGGGACGAGCTTTTACAACTTATTTTTTCGACCCTATCTAATATACATACCTACATAGGTACATATAAATATATAGATATAGACTAGCCATTAAAACACAACTATATGTGTGAATATCACTATATAAGTTTATAATAATCTATAGGATACCGAGCATAAATTTTTATTTTGTGGCACTTGGAATTTCTGTGCACAAGAAAAATTATGTTCATAGAAAATTTGAATTTCTAAAGCCGAGATCACACGATTTACGCATTTGTACAAAAAATGACAAATTTAAATTTGTCCACATTTGCCCATTTTGATATCGATGTGCAAATGATTTGCTTTGCGTTCACACGATTTGCCCGATTTATTAGATTTTGTTTTGCCACACATTTGTACATAGAAGTAAAGTGGCAAATTTGTTCACATTCGTTCACACGATTTAACCAATCATGATAAAACAGTCGTATGAAAAATATAGAAGCATAATTTTGGGCGAAAATTTTTTTTTGTAAGAAAATTTTATGAAAAATTAACAAACACAAATTAATCAAATAGGTATTAAATCACTGGATAGTACTTGTTTTAATTCTCTGTAAGATGATATAACCTCTTAATACCCCGGGTACACATATGTGCACCTCAATTATATTTGAATTTAAACTAGTTGTGATATCTTAATGCAAACGGAAGCACTAAAAATACTTTTTTTACACGCCACTAAGTGGCTTCAATTGCATAATGGCTTCATCGGATATATTTGGCAGTTATTTTTTTTCAACTGAATTTGGCAGTTTGAAATTTTTACTAACGAAGTGTACTTGAAAACTTTGAAAGTGAATAAAAAGTGCAATTGTTTAACCTTTTCCAATATTTAAATTGATTTACAAAGCTCAAGAATTGAATTAACGTATAAGAAATTAACTTTTAAAATTTGTTTTAATTTTTAGCGTGTAATTCTATGTTGTTTTCTTGGTACACATATGTGCACCTCAGGATCCAATAGTAGTTTTGTGTAATGTATGATCGTTTTCCAGCTGGAACTGGAAGAGCAGGAAATTTAAGATTTTTTGAATTACAGCTAATCTTACCACTCTGGGGATAGTGTTGATGAGGAGTATTTGGCTCCGGATTTTATATGAGCTTCTAAGGAGTTCACCAAACGGAAGAAGAAGAAGATGAAGAAGATTCGGGCTAGAAAATAAGTCAGAACGGTAAATGCAGAAGTGAAACTGCAAAGTACATCAAGATCGTTATAGAGTGCTACGAAAATGGCTTCCTGTGGGCCAGATATCGCAGAGAATGTTTTGATTTCGGAGGGTAGTTCAAATATAAATATAGTTTGTTGAAATATTTGGTCTTAGATTTCCGGGACTCAGTAGCGGATCAGAGTAATCTATATTCCGCACAAAGAGGGTTAAAATCATTAATTACAAATGCTATTGAAATGACCAATTTTGCCGGCGTGCACTTGATGAAGGGCAACCTTAAATATCCTCAAGGGAGGCTCCCCTGGAATATAAATTTTTGTAACTCTATTTTTGGGGGTGCAATGAACCGCGACAGACTCTGATACTATCTTTACTTTGTAGATATAAATCAGCCGAAATACAGAAACTGTGAAAAATAAGATACCATTTTGAAGATATGTCATAGTTGGCGAGGATCTGAGCATATATCCATAGTTAAACACATGATTCCATTTGCAGGACGATGTGAGTACCGCCAATATTTACCGGCTAAGCGAAATCCGCTTGCCCTAAAGAACTTCGTGCTGGCTGCTCGAGATGGTATTAGATTTTGAGATATATGTTAACAGGCTACTCTACCTCCAGAGGTAATGAAAAGTATGGGAGTGGGCGCAGGTATCGTCGAAAAGCTTGATAGCAACAATTGTCAATAGCTGCGTTTTGTACACAGGTCTTGTTCCAGCACCAGCTCCTCGGCAGAATCTACCCTGGACCATGAAGATCACATACCACAATGTTGCAGTGGGTACCTGCAAAGGAACCCACCAGATAGTGTCACAACCACAACCGGAAACTAGACTGAACAATGTAGGTCATCTGGCTGACTTCGGAGATAGCAAGTCCGCCTCAAAATGTCGCCATCCAACGTACTCCTCACGCTGCCGTATAAAGTGTTTGGAATTAAATTTTACTAAAAAATATTTGTTTCTAAACAACCATACTTTTCAGGATATCTTCCCAAAATATATCGATTAAGACCTGAGGTGCACATATGTGCACTTCCTTTTTTGTCACTTCCAAAAAAAAATAATAATAATAACAAATAATGTGTTTTATATAAGCCCCTATAGTTGCAAAAAGTCTTAAGAAACTTAAAAATTACATTTATTTTTTGCTCAGGTCTTAAGAGGATAAAGCTAATTTAATTCATTCAATAGAATACGTGGGTTAACGAGCTCCAGAAAAATGGTCATTGTGCAATGCTTACTTTGGTTGCACAAAAGTGAATTAAATGTTGCAGATACGTCGAAATCGTATATGAAGAAATTGTTTATGTATTCATTTTGAATGAAAGTAAAGGATCAAAACCATATATCAATTTCGATTATTTTTAGAAATGGTTAGGGTAATAGTAGGATATAGTCACGTGCAAATTTTTGTTAAATTCGCCCGGAAACTGACTGAGTTATTACCAGGGGTTCATGTTTATTTATATTCGGTTCGGATTCGGGAAATTATTAGAAAAATAATAGGTTAAGTATTCGGGTTCGGTTTCGGATCTGGTATTTGGAAAAATATTCGATTCAGAGTCGGGAAAGCATTTGGGAAAACATTCGGTTCAGATTCGGGCAAATATTCTTTCCCGATTTGGGAAAGTATTGAGGTTCGGTTTAGGATCCCGAAAATATTTGGAAAATTATTCGGTTAGGTTTCGGGAAAACATTCCGTTCAAATTCGGGCAAATATTCTTTCCCGATTTGGGAAAGTATTCGAAAAATCACTTTTTGTGTGACTAGCAAGAATAATTGAATAACGTCATAAATGTATTCATTATACAAAATTATCTCAATAAGGACGGATTCATCGTTCGAGTTCAGAACTTTTTTGCCATGTGGTTGTTGTTGTGTTTTCGGAGTGTGAGGGGAATTCCGAAAAGTTCTGAACTATTTTTATTAGTTAACTCAAATTCAACTTTAGTTCTGAACTCGAACGATGAATCCGCCTTAAGGAATAAAAAATTATTCCTAATTTTTTCTAGCTAAATGTTAAAAAATGCTTCTTCGGCCAATACGTTTTTTCTCTGGTATATTTGGTTTGAAAAACCCGCCGAAAGTCAAAATACAAAAACAGTTTTTGAAAAGAGACAAAACCTGTGATCAATTAATAAAAATTTTTAACTTATTTTTCATAAAAACTGTCATTTTCATATGGAGAGCTGTCATTTTTTACGAAAAATTCGTAACAATTTTTTGTTATTGAACAGAGCTAAATAATAATATAATAATAATACAATGGCGCTAATATAACTCTGACGAGTTTTATGGCCGGGCTTCTCTCCCAATTCGAGGTGTGCTCCTTTTGTTTGTCCTACTAATTGGGTGGACCTACAGTTTTATGCCGGCTCCGAACGGCGAATGCATTTTTTGTGAGAAGCTTTTTCATGGCGAGGCGAGCACTCTGCCCACTGCACCACAGCGGCCGCATTATTATGCCCATGCTACACACGTCAACTGATATTGTTGATGGTTCGTTTGTATAGGTAACGTTGCATCAACCAATTGATGAGATTTACGATTATATTAAAATGTTCACTTAGTAAAAAAAAATTTATTAGAATATTAGGAGTATAGTGAAAAAGGGGTATCTACGGAGCCTTCGGTAGATAGGGGAACACCAGGTCAAAAAGGGGTAGAATCCCCCCAAAGGGGTACATCTGGCAACCCTAATATAGACTAGCCATTAAAACACAACTATATGTGTGAATATCACTATATAAGTCTATAATAATCTATAGGATACCGAGCATAAATTTTTATTTTGTGGCACTTGGAATTTCTGTGCACAAGAAAAATTATGTTTATAGAAAATTTGAATTTCTAAGCTCGTTTATCCGGTTTGTGCACAACAAATATTTCATTTTCAAAGCACTTAACTGATTATGCCATCGCATATCTCCGCCATTATTGATAACACTGGATCACAAAATGAAATTTTTTGTCTGTACTTTCAACGTGACTATCCTACCTATATGTAAAATCGGTCGCTGATTCCGAAAATCGGGTTCATTTTTAATTCTATGGGAAGGTTTTTGAGATATCGGCAATTTACCGTTATTTGGACAATTGCTCCACTTAATCCTGTATACCTCTTTAACGCAGTGAGCTATCTTCTTTGGAGTGACACCATACGAAAGAAAATTAAATTTCCTTTTCATGGCTGCTATAACATTTTTCCCTAACTCTTATAGTCTCTGAAATATTAACGATTCAATTTGATTTTTTTCGATTTTTTACGATTTTTTGAAGAAAAAATTGACTTTGTCAGGCAATATCTTTAAAACCAATGTTTTCACCTTCGGTTTTACTCCTTTACGTGAAGCTCCATTCTATTGGGAAAAAGATAAGCTATCAACGAAGAAAATCCATGGTAAAATGGAAAAGTTATAGGCGATCAAGTAAATACACCCAAGTCGCGCAATGCCTCTGCACGGGTATATTCTATGCATATTATACCTACACATCTGCAGTAGCAGCACATTGGCAGCGCAGTAGGTAACAGCGCATTTACGGGTATAACATGCATAGAATATACCCGTGCAGAGGCATTGCGCGACCTGGCTGTATTTACTTGATCGCCTATAACTTTTCCATTTTACCATGGATTTTCTTCGTTGATAGCTTATCTTTTTCCCAATAGAATGGAGCTTCACGTAAAGGAGTAAAACCGAAGGTGAAAACATTGGTTTTAAAGATATTGCCTGACAAAGTCAATTTTTTCTTCAAAAAATCGTAAAAAATCGAAAAAAATCAAATTGAATCGTTAATATTTCAGAGACTATAAGAGTTAGGGAAAAATGTTATAGCAGCCATGAAAAGGAAATTTAATTTTCTTTCGTATGGTGTCACTCCAAAGAAGATAGCTCACTGCGTTAAAGAGGTATACAGGATTAAGTGGAGCAATTGTCCAAATAACGGTAAATTGCCGATATCTCAAAAACCTTCCCATAGAATTAAAAATGAACCCGATTTTCGGAATCAGCGACCGATTTTACATATAAATAGGATGGTCGCGTTCAGAGTATTTTTTGGCTGTAGAGCAGTGTAATTTGCTTACAAAAATTATACACACGAGGTAGGCATAGTGTTGATGATTCCAAAAATGCAATTAACTCAGTTTCGCCAAAACCTGCACTTATCCGGTTTGTGCACTAGCCCATCGATATGTACATATGTATGTTTATTTGTACTTTCAATTGTAATTGCACTAAAATTCGTACTAAATTTTTTTTCTCGCACATAATTAGATGCGCATGTGTTGCACTATGATGCATACATATGTACATATGTCTATTTGTCGCCTGCTGCAACTGAACTGGGGTCGACGAATATCACAGGCAGTGGGTTATTTTTAGTGCCAAAGCTAGAATTAGATTAAATTAATCGCGTTTTGATATATTCATATGCATGTACGTATGTAAGTGGGTCAATGATTTTTGGCATAAACTGTTATCCATTGAAACTTGAAACATTTGCATAGGAAAAAGGGAAAACATTACATAAAAGACAATTGTTTGGTACTGGAAACTATGGAACTATAGAATTATAGTGCCAGAGAATCGTAGACAGATTATATAAAAAAAGAGAACCACAGGACTGTAAGACCATGAAACCATATAATTGTGAATGCACAAGCTCCAATACCATTCCGTCTTTCTGGTATATTAGCTTTCACACGCGCAAACAAGTTTTTGTCTCAATCTACATATCGACGCTTCCAAACAATACTGTACTAAGTCGACTTAATACATTTTCCCGTTTTGGGCGTTTTCAAGTAGAGCGTGTCTTAATCCAATAAAAAGTTATAAGCAAAAGTGTACATATAATACAACTCGAGATTTTTACAGAATAAAAACTTTGAGAGCTTGCCATGAAAAAGCACGTAGCAAATTTTTATATAATATAAGTGAAAATATACTTAGCATACAACCGAAGTTTCATATCGAGTTTAAACTTTGAGAGCTTCTCCTGCAAAACACAGTTTTCAGACTTAGTACAGTTTTGTTTGGAAGCGTCGATATGAACATAGGTATGTAAGTACATGGAAAAATTAGAAAACAGATGTTTCTTTCTACGAATGCTTGGAGCCCTTTTATGAATAATGTGTAAGAGTAGAGACGCACATCGTAGTATAGTAATAATATTGCGATCTATGCCACATATGTGTCATAAGACCAATACGACTGGACGAGTAGACTTGTATGTCATCAGCATATGCACGGAAACCTCAATAGAAAAGCCCTATGGCAGATCCTTCAACAAATAAAATAAACCTATGGCAGGGGATATTAATTTTCTCGACTTAACTTTGTCCATTCTATTCTTAAGTTAGCTAACCCATAAGTTTTACCGCATTGTCTTTAATATGTCAGCCAAAAGCACAACATGCCGTTAACCATGAAGTCAAACGCCTTCGACTAGTCAAATATTTATATGGGTAAGCATTATCAAAATTAGTTCCAATCATTAGAATCGAATGTCCTCGAGTAGTCTAACTTTTGTTCTCAAGCAAATACTTATGATTTGGTCTGAAGCCAAGTTGAAATTGAAATAGAGAGGGTAATTCACGCTATTTTCTTGTACAAATGTAGAAATTTGCACAGCCAGCAAGTCAGTATGTTGGATTGTTCCTCGCAACTTGTAAAATTATAATGCCTTACTAAACTAATAACTAGGAAATATGAGGTACACAGAGCCAAAATACCACCTAAATGCCCCATAAATTAGAACAAAGTTTAGCGGATTTCTCTATGCTTTCTCTCCAATAAGATGCCCGTCTTATTATTACTGGATATTTCATTTTAATAAAACTAAGTAGATAATCTGTAAAACTAATATGAAAACCTTTTCAATATAATTAAGAAGATGACCCGTGGATTTTAGATGAAATCATTTTCAGTAAAATTTAAGAGATAACCTATAAAACTAAGATGAAAACCTATTAAATAAAATTTAGAAGATGACTCCTAGAATAAATATGGAAACCTTTTCACATAAATTTAGCAGATAACCTGTAAAATTAAGAAGAAACCCTGTTTAATATTATTAAGAAGAGAATCTTGATTTTCATTGGAAAACATAATTAGTCAACTAGTATTTTCCTAGGACTTATTCAGACAAAGGGCAACATTTCATTTCATATAAGTGCAGATGGACATAATAAACTCTTTATACCAAGTGCTTCATTAATCGTTTGAGAATTGTAGAAATGTGCAAAGCCGTAGTGAAATTGACGAACGGAGGAAATACATAAGAGCTCTTTTAAAAATAAAAAGTCCTCCCTTTTAAATTCTTGAACATGTAATTGCACGCATAAAACGTGGCTGATGCAATAACTGTTATACATACTTCCAGTATGTACGAGTATATATGTACATATGTATGTATGTACGTATGTTAAGACGTTTAAAGCAAAATTTAAATTAATAAGGGCTCTTTTAAAATAAAAAGTTTTCCTTTTTAATAAATTCAAAAAGGTTCAAGTAAAAATTAGAGGATGTCCTTATTGATTTGCTTTATAAAAATTTTCTCCTAAAAACAAGCAGATTTCTTCTAACAATTTAATTTTTTTTACAAAATGACATAAAAAATTAATAAACCAGAAGTTATCTCCTCGTTTTCAGACGATATCCTTTTAAATAAATTTAAGAAGAAATTCAAGCTAAAATCCAGAAGAATTTCTAGCAAAAATTTCTTCAATTTTGTCCCCTCTCCCTCTCCTCGGCCAAATAGCTTTTTTAGGTGGCAGTCTCTTTGATTGTAGGTGAACTTTTTGGCTCTGTGTAGTAAGTCAATGGTTTCCTATGAGGTTCTTTGTACAAAGATTTTGTCTGAGGGGACCCAGATTGAAATTTAATGGCGAATAGGTTTCTAGAACATTTTAACCTTTAAGTGACGAGGTGAAATTTTGTGACATAGTTTACGACGTGGTGGTAAATTTTTTTCTACGCATTTTACGCATTCTCAATAAAAATAAATTTTTTTATAATAATTTTTGTGTTGGAAAGAGGCCAGTCCTTTTTCAAATGAAATTCATAAAAAAGTTAATTAAATCTTTTAAATCAACAAGGTTTTTACTATAATTCGCAAGGCCTTGTTCTTTCAAAATAGCGAAAACATCACATGAGAACCTTATAGATAAAAGGTAAAACAAAAACTTTCTTTAAACTTCAGAGACAGTTTTTCATAAAAAAATATATATTTTTAAATATATAATAGGAATTTTATTTAAAAAAATTAAAGCGTGAATAACGGGTATTCATGAATATTGATGTGTAAACTGTTTCGAAATCGGATATTTATTCCCTTTTCCTTATTCCTTTTTTCCTGGTTTTCTATGGATTAAAAGGCGACTATCGTTTTTGTAATTTTTTGTTGTCATTGTGACTGCTACTATGTTGTTATTTTTGTTTGTTTTAATTTTGGGTTTTTGACTTTTGATTTTTGTTGTTTTGTTTTTTATTGCTCAGAAACATGCAAGATCATCCGAGTCCACGTTTGACCCATATCTGGAGACCCGGCCTAGGGTTCACAATGAAAAGAGTTTCATATCGAAGTCCTGCTCAAAACCTTTCATTTTATACCAATATTGCTCAGAAACATTCAAGGGTCATCCGGGTCCTTCTTTTGACCCATATCTTGAGACCCGGCCTAGGGTTCACAATGAAAAGAGTTTCATATCGGAGTCCTGCTCAAAACCTTTCTTTTGATACCAATATTGCATAGAAAATTAGATAGGTAGATGTAGGTGTGCATATCCATACATTTGCATACATGTTCAAACAGGTTGGTCCTTTTTATTTTGCCTATTTGTCGCATTGTTGCAGAAAACAACAACAACAACAACTTCACTTCGCTTCGTTGCTGTTGTTGTTGATATTTGCTTTTGCACGGCTATGCATGCAAGCATTTGTAAGTACATGTCTATCTACCTACCTACCACTGACAGTGCCAAGCGATTCACACGGACGCAGCAGTGCACTAACACAAAGGCCATTTACGTTTACGCGTAAACTTTACCTGTTTTTCGAAATCACTCGTAGCTACAGCAGAGATGTTTACACATCAAAAATTTTTTTGTAGAAAATGCTGGCCAGTCTTTTAGAAGTTTTTTTTTCATAATAACTTGAGCATATAAAATGAACCACGAAACGAATTTTTTAATTTTTCTTCCAATAATCATTTGAAGAAGTGGTAAAATTAATAATCCATGTTAGTCAAATTGCCAGTGAGAGAAGTTTTCAATGGAAATAAATTATTTTTGAAGAAAAAGTTACGTTAACGTCGAGGTGTGGTAATTTTTACACCGATATCATAATTTATCCGTTATTTGATACTTTCCAAGATAGAAACTATACTGATCGATAATTACGATGACATGAGTAGATTCTAAAAGCATCAAAATGCTGCAGAGAAGCGAGAAGTGGTAAAATTCAAAAGAAAGAAGAAAAACTAACGCTACCCTAGACGTGGGGTAATTTTGACACCACCATCATCATTTCTCGTCAAATGTTACACCTTCCTCCATAAAAACAAAACGGGTCAATAATTACAACGAGATGGGAAGATACTAAGAGAGTAAACTTATAATAATAATATAATACAATGGCGCTATTATAACTCTGACGAGTTTTATGGCCGAGCTTCTCTCCCAATTCGAGGTGTGCTCCTTTTTGTTTTTCCTACTAATTGGGTGGACCTACTGTTTTATGCCGGCTCCGAACGGCGAATGCATTTTATGTGAGAAGCTTTTTCATGGCAGAAATACTCTCGGAGGGTATGCCGCCCACTGCCGAGAGGTGACCGCTGCTCTTAAAAAACCCAATAATTGGATTTTTACTAATTAGAAAAATTGTTTTGGTGTTTGGCTCGGACCGTGGTTTGAACCCGAGACCTCTGGCATAGCAGGCGAGCACTCTACCCACTGCACCACAGCGGCCAAGAGAGAGTAAACTTGCTGGACGGTAAGTTAAAAGAGATATTTAAAGAAACTGTAAGTCCGTGTAAAAATTACCACCATGTCGACCTTCAAAATACTATTTTTCTGGGACTTTCTAAAACTATCGCTTCGCGGATGTGTTAGAGGGTTAACGTATTCTATGAAATTGAAGCTCGTGCAATTTTATGGTATGTATGTTTTCCATCAACATACTATTTCTATACGATATGTATGTATTTTAACCCATTTTTTCCCTTATTTAAAAATCACTCAAACGAAATTTCGCAATAAAAATAAAAAGTTGACCTCGAGAAGCAAAACGGTTTGAGGGTTTTACTCTATGGCAGGAATTATTCCGCCCCCCAAAAGTGCTATCGCACAGCGTTATTAATCGAATGAATTACAACTTAATTTCAATAGCACATCAATCTCACTAAATGCAGAAAATTGAAACTCCAAGCTTGGACTAACATAAGTTGAGGATTTTTTTTTTGTTTCTGGAACACTTTTGTCTTCGTTTTTGGCACTGAGAAAGTAGCACCAAGTGTCAACCACTATAAACTCACCTCGCAATCAATGACATAGCAATTGGGAATATTTTCATATTCCTGCCGCCCACTAAATAAGCATCCTCTGCATCTTCGGTGGTTAGCGATTTGCGCGCTTTTGCCTCGCGACGCATTTGCAAGGCGAAATAAACGCCGATCGCTGCACAACTGGCCAACATTAGCACGAATACAACATAATCGGGCCAACCGAAACGTTGCAAACTAATGCGCATCTCATCCACATTCATTTTGGACAACATTTTCGTTGGAAGATTAAATTGAAAAGGCAGCGAGTGGTGCGATTAGAAGATTATTATTATTTCTTAATATATTTATTATTTTTTGCACAGTTTTTTTCATTTCACGAAATGTCTTTTTTTGGTATTTTCGCTTTCATTTAATTTCACTTCATTTGCTGTATGTCCTTTTTTCCCATTCCACTGATCTTCGCCTTTTCAATGCGATCACGCTTCGCTTGCCAATTTTATTTTTATTTTTGGAACTTCGCCGCCGTGCGTACATAAGCACGATGTTGATGCGTTCACACGCGTCGTATAACTGATTTAAGTAAGACCGTTACTTTGCATCTTATTGCCCTGTTAGATCTAATTTAGTAAACTTTAAAATTATGTATGTAGATATGTATGTAGTATGTATTGTAATACATGCAAAACGATCTCCACGCTCATGGGAGGCGATTCCTGATTTACTACGCTTACACAAATTAGTCGCTAAATTCGTTGATCAACAAATCCGCGCTCAAGAGCATGCTTTTGTTGTTGTTGTTGTTGATCAACAAAGTGACAGCTCAAAACTGAGGGTGTCAATTTAGGGGTAATTTTACAGTTATTACGTTGCAAGACGATAAATTCAATTTAAAGCTTGAGAAATCTTGGAAAATTACATATATATGTACATATTTACATACACACATACATACATGTATACATACATACGTATGAAATTTTTATTGAATTTGATTGACCTTTTACCGCTGTGCGTGTGTTGATATTTTAGTGCAAATTAGAGTGGGAGCAGAGATTCCACTTCCTGCAAATTTGTAAAATTCGTTATGTGAAACAATAAGAAAAAGAGAGAGAGAGAGACACACACACACACAAAATAAATCAACAGTTAGCAATAATTATTGCAGGATTGAATTTAATATTTTTTGGTAAGTAAAGGCGGGTGCATCGTTCGAGTTCAGAACTAAAATTGAATTTGAGTTAACTAATAAAATGAGTTCAGAACTTTTCGGAATTCCTCTCATACTCCGAAAACACAACAACAACCACATGGCAAACAAGTTTTGAACTCGAACGATGAATCCGCCTTAAGACACTTATTGAAATGTCCTCACAATACCCAAAAAATTTTTGCTTCTCGGCAACGGCGCTTAGGTACTACTTGGAAGCTTGGTATTGTTGCCAATAGTTCTCCATTACACTTAGTAGATTTATTAACTATGGCAACGCCAAAATCTGGATGCGACATTTTACGATAGCAGACAAGGTAATTCCCTATCGTGTGATTCCTTCAACTTTATGTTGGAAAAAATAATTCGAGCTGCTGAACTTAACCGCATAGGCAGCATCTTGCATCGAAAGAATGTACAGCTGCTGGCGTATGCTGGTAATATTGACATAACTAACACGCGCGCCGTATCTTCTGCCTTCTCCAAGCTGGATAAAGAGGCTAAGAAAATGGGTTTGGCGGTCAACGAGAACAAGACGAAGTACCTCCTATCATCACAAAAAAAGTCTTGGCAGCCATGTCACTGTTGACAACTACAAATTCGAAACCGGTATGGGCTTCGTCTATTTGGGAACCAGCAATCAAAAATAATGTCAGCATGGAAATCCAACGAAGAATCACTCCTGCCAATAAGTGCTAAATTGAACTATGTAAGTAGGTAATCTATATATATAAAAATGGTTTGGTATTTAATTGAAACGCTAAAACTTGAAAACGGCTGAACCAAATCAAATACTTCCTAAGGGGGGTTTGTTTGTTGTTACCTCGCGAAGGTTTAGTCGGAGAAAAAATTTAAAAATGTTAGGGGGCCGTGGCACCTCCCATACAACCTTAATTTTTAAAGCTGATTATCTCTAAAACAGTTAAAGGTAGGGAGCTGAAAATTGGTATAGTGGTAGGTGATATCAAACCCCTTCTCACTCAGAAAAGTGGGGGTTATCAGAAAAGGGGGCGTGGCACCTCCCATACAACCTTAATTTTTAAAGCTGATTATCTCTAAAACAGTTTAAGGTAGGGAACTGAAAATTGGTATAGAGGTAAGTGATATCAAAACCCTTCTCATCCAGAAAAGTGGGGGTTATCAGAAAAGGGGGCGTGGCACCTCACATACAAACTTAATTTTTAAAGCTGATTATCTCTAAAACAGTTCAAGGTAGGGAGCTGAAAATTGGTATAGTGGTAGGTGATATCAAACCCTTCTCACTCAGAAAAGTGGGGGTTATCAGAAAAGGGGGCGTGGCACCTCCCATACAACCTTAACTTTTAAAGTTGATTATCTCTAAAACAGTTTAAGGTAGGGAACTGAAAATTGGTATAGAGGTAAGTGATATCAAACCCTTCTCACTCAGAAAAGTGGGGGTTATCAGAAAAGGGGGCGTGGCACCTCCCATACAACCTTAATTTTTAAAGCTGATTATCTCTAAAACAGTTTAAGGTAGGGAACTGAAAATTGGTATAGAGGTAAGTGATATCAAAACCCTTCTCACCCAGAAAAGTGGGGGTTATCAGAAAAGGGGGCGTAGCACCTCCCATACAAACTTAATTTTTAAAGCTGATTATCTCTAAAACAGTTCAAGGTAGGGAGCTGAAAATTGGTATAGTGGTAGGTGATATCAAACCTTTCTCACTCAGAAAAGTGGGGGTTATCAGAAAAGGGGGCGTGGCACCTCCCATACAACCTTAATTTTTAAAGCTGATTATCTCTAAAACAGTTTAAGGTAGGGAACTGAAAATTGGTATAGAGGTAAGTGATATCAAAACCCTTCTCACCCAGAAAAGTGGGGGTTATCAGAAAAGGGGGCGTGGCACCTCCCATACAAACTTAATTTTTAAAGCTGATTATCTCTAAAACAGTTCAAGGTAGGGAGCTGAAAATTGGTATAGTGGTAGGTGATATCAAACCCTTCTCACCCAGAAAAGTGGGGGTTATCAGAAAACGGGGCGTGGCACCTCCCATACAAACTTAATTTTTAAAGCTGATTATCTCTAAAACAGTTTAAGGTAGGGAACTGAAAATTGGTATAGAGGTAAGTGATATCAAAACCCTTCTCACCCAGAAAAGTGGGGGTTATCAGAAAAGGGGGCGTGGCACCTCTCATACAAACTTAATTTTTAAAGCTGATTATCTCTAAAACAGTTCAAGGTAGGGAGCTGAAAATTGGTATAGAGGTAGGTGATATCAAACCCCTTCTCACTCAGAAAAGTGGGGGTTATCAGAAAAGGGGGCGTGGCACCTCCCATACAACCTTAATTTTTAAAGTTGATTATCTCTAAAACAGTTTAAGGTAGGGAGCTGAAAATTGGTATAGAGGTAGGTGATATCAAAACCCTTCTCAATCAGAAAAGTGGGGGTTATCCATACAACCTTAATTTCGAAAGCTGATTATCTCTAAAACAGTTCAAGGTAGGGAGCTGAAAATTGGTATAGAGATAAATGATATCAAAACCATTCCCACGCATATAAGTGTAAGTTATCGGAAAAAGGGGCGTGGCACCTCCCATACAAACTTAATTTTTCATGCTGAATATCTCTAAAATTGTTTACGCTAGGGACTTGGAAATTGGTGTGGAGATAAACCATAACAATTCAATATTAACGCAAAATAATAGGAGTTATACGAAAAGGGGGCGTGGCTCCTCCCAACAACGCTTAATTTTTTTAGCTGAATATCTTTAAAAGGATTTAAGTCAGGGACCTAGAAATTGGTACAGAGCTATATGATATCAAAACAATTTTTGCGCATACAAACTTAATTTTTCAAGCTGAATATCTATAAAAGCGTTTAAGGTTGGGACCTGAAAATTGATCAGGAGATTACCGATATCAATAGCATGCTTATGAAAAAAACAGTAGTTTTGGGAAAAGGGGGCGTGGCACCTCCCATGCGTTCTTAATTTTTAAGGCTAAATATCCCTAAAAGCGTTCATGGCATGTACATAGAAATCACTATGCAGATATACGATATCAATACCATGTTCACCCAAAAAAAGAAAAGATTTATCGAAAAATGGGGCATTGCATCTCCCATACGTACTAAACTTTTGAGGCTGAATATATCTAAAAGGGTTGGAGGAAGGGCCTGAAAACCATTATGGAGGTATATTATACGTATCAATACTCTTACTTAATTGGTTAAAATAGCCAATACTTACTCAGTGAAAATAAATATCCGGAACAGAAAACTAAAAATTTTGTGTATCGTGCAGCCTTAAACTGAATACTAAAATTATATATTTTTAAAGTTGTATACATTTCTATTAAAAACAATACCGGTGTAATAACAATTTTTAAATGAAATTAATAAAAAAATCTATTTTGGGCAGAACGAAGTTTGCCGGGTCAGCTAGTCGAAAAATAAAATCCTCTCTCGACGAACCAAAATCACACTCTACACGAATCTCACGTTCCAGCCCTCATGTACGGCGCAGAAACATGGACGACGTCAAAATTAGATGGGATGGCACTTGGAGCCATCGAGAGAAAAGTTCTTCGCAAGATTTAGGGACCCCTGCGCGTCAGTGAGGGCGATTATCGACAGAGATTTAATGATGAGCTATACTAGCAGACATCGATATAATAATAATAATAAAATGGCGCTATTATAACTCTGACGAGTTTTATGGCCGAGCTTCTCTCCCAATTCGAGGTGTGCTCCTTTTTTGTTTTTCCTACTAATTGGGTGGACCTACAGTTTTATGCCGGCTCCGAACGGCGAATGCATTTTTTGTTAGAAGCTTTTTCATGCAGAAATACTCTCGGAGGGTATGCCGCTCACTGCCGAGAGGGTAACCGCTGCTCTTAAAAAACCCAATAATTGGATTTTTACTAATTAGAAAAATAGTTTTTGGTGTTTGGTTCGGACTGTGGTTTGAACCCGAGACCTCTGGCACAGCAGGCGAGCACTCTACCCACTGCACCACATCGATATAGTTCAGCGAATAAAGATCCAACGGCTGCTTTGGGCAGGTCATGTCGTGAGAATGAATGAAAGTGCTCTGGCCCAGAAAGTATTTCTATCGAAAACCGCTAAAGGCAGAATATAAGGGAGACTTCGACTGCGTTAGCAAGATCATGTAAAGATTGACGCCTCCTCGCTTGTTATTTGCAATTGGCGTCAAGCAACTGAGCAGAGAAACGGCTAGCGCGCTTTATTGGACTCGGCCAGTTTACATACATAGATGGTTACGCGCCAATTAAGAGAAGAAAATTAACTTTGAAAAAATTCATTTGAGGAAATAAGTACCACTACTTTCGCGATACTTACCTGCCACTTCCGCTAGTTTCTAAATTCGCCGCTGCGCCTACCTTTCTAGATCTGCCTTGAACTGCGGCTCTCTGTCATCAATTGTGTCGTTCTCATTGGATATTCGCTTTATTTACAGTGTTGCTCAAATTGTTTCTGATTTTTATCAGTTATCATATACGTTAAATATATATGCATGTAAGTATGTATGTCTTGCAGCGAACTGGAACTGTTGTTGTTGTGCATGTGTAAATACCCTGCAGTCAATTCAACTAGTTTTTTTTTTCAACATGGCGATATCCTACGAAATGGTAATTGATTACTCAGTATTTACGCGAGAGTCATAGATAGTGTGTGCTTACTCTGAGATAAGTCATGAGCTTTGACTGCAAGGCAGGGATGGAAAATGTGGTACAATTGTACTTTTTTTGGTACATTCCGGTAGCCAAAAGTACATAGGTACTACGCTGACATATTTGGTACATTTTTGTCAAATAATACATCACTGCATCCCAAGTCTATTAAAACAAAACAAATAGTATTGTCCCTTTGATCTAAGAGTTATTTCCAAAGCGTGAATTTGACAACATAGCGCAAATTAATTACTACGTTTATACGGCAGAATTCGTGAACTCTTAATTTCATGAATTCGAAAATGGTCTCGTTTATGCAGCATTTATGAACTCATGAAATTCAGCTTTTTTAAAAAGTGGCAACGTTCTAACGACATCAGCTGTCAAGGCAGTTTTACCAGGTAGACTCGGTGGCGAATTCTGAAACTACTTTTTTTTATTTACAAAGGTAGTGTGTAATAATAATAATAATAATAATAATAATAATACCCAACGGTTTACCCTCCATTTCCCGCCCGACCGACGCGAGGGGCGCAATCCGCATGCCGCACGGATATATTTTTTAATTTTGCCAAGGTGTTGAGTGGCTTGGAGTTTGTTAAACGTCGAGTTCTTATGCTGCTCAGCTACAGAATAGAAATTCATCAGCTGATTACACATACATAAGTTTATATATACACTTAGAAGCAATTACTTAGTTAACAATAAAATATATATTATACTAAATTAGTAGAAGGAAACTATATCTAGTAGACAATTTGTTATTTGTTAAGAATTAAAAGAAGAGTTTTCCTTATAATGGATAGAGAGTCCGAGATGTCAAAGTAGGTAGAGTATGTGTAAATCTAAGCGAATTCACATCATGGACAATGGGAATGCGCAAGTCACAAGCGAATTCAGAATTTAGCCACGGTGAAATATGATTTTGACATTACACTCTACCAATTACAATAACAAAATACATTGGACATTTCTGAATTCGCCCCCGAGCCTACCTGTTAAATCTGCCTTGACTGAATGAACAGCTGTTGGTTTGGCGTTGCCAGACTTGTACTTCATAATTTCATGAAATGATGGCGAAATTCATGAATAATTTTCGTGAACAATTAAATTCATAAAAATTCGTTTATGCAGCGAAAATTCATGAAATGATTTCATGTATTTGCCAACGTATAAACGTAGTAAATGCTGAATTTAGAGCTTTACCAGAACATGAGAGCCTTAAAAAATTTAGAAATTTGAGTATATACCTAAAACGTTTTTGGTTTGTGAAATATTTTTGCATTGAATGGGGCTGTGTATTTAAAATAGTTTTAGTTTAAGTCACTTTTTATTTAATAAAAAATTTATATGAATTTAAGCTTTTATAATGTTATTTTTAGAGGAAAGATTTTGCTTGGTAAAGCAATAATATTTTGAATGGCTAAAGAAGAAGATATAATTTGGGATTAGTATAAGTCCTTAGAAAAAATATGCTACCAAAAATGATGGTACATTTTCCTTTGATTTGGTACATTTTACTTGCTCAAGTCCGAGCTCGAAGATTCCTCAACTAATGAGCTTTGGAAAAGCTAAAAAATCAAATGTCCACGCGCACTTCAAAACACATTGAACATAGTTCAAGGCCGTCAAAGTTCAGATGTACTCACCCAATTTGTTTAGCTTAAATTTTAAAAGCTCAATTCGTCTAAAATTATATTTCGTAACTCGGCGCACACGCCAATTATCTAATAAAAAAATGGATTACTCAATTTTGCCCAAATTTCTAAATAAAGATTTCTCAACAAATTATATGTATGTATGTATGTAGCTTGATGCAGTCGGTGTCTGGTAGTTGTATTTTTAAAGCTTGAGCGCATGAAAATTTCACGCCAAACGCATCATCATTGCTTCAATTGAATAATAAGCTTGCTTTAGACCAGTGATCTCCACCAAGCCCTTATGGAAGCGCGGGCACCGTTACTTTGAAATAAAAATCATGGCCGACAATAAGAGCAAAAAAATTGCGACCGCCCACTTCCTCCATTATTAAAAGTACACCCGAAAAATTTTGAAAATTTATAAATTGATATTTTTTTTATGGTGCTGGTGTTGTGCGTTTTTATATTTTTCATTATTAGCGCACGCTTTAATAGTTAAAGTTTAATTTATACATAGGTACTATAAATTTTATAGTATAAGTTTTATAGCTAAAACAGCGCCATCTGATTGAATTAATCTCATTAGCAAATATATTGCGTATTTTTAGGCACAAAGAAAAAACTCATATGCATACAGGTGAAGCTAATAAAAATGTGTTAAAAAAATCTACATAAGTACATACATATCACACTATTGAATTCCGTATCAAATCTTAATTTACAACAATTTGTCTCAGTGTGTAGGCGGCGACTCGCTGTAGCCCGCTTCTGCAGAAAATAAAAAAGAAAAATGGAAGCAAAAAATAGCGTGTACACGAACCCCGTCGGAATTGATTGCTTTGAAAATTCAGGTTTCATTAAATACTTTTAAAAGTGTTCAATATAATATAATATAATACAATGGCGCTATTATAACTCTGACGAGTTTTATGGCCGAGCTTCTCTCCCAATTCGAGGTGTGCTCCTTTTTTGTTTTTCCTACTAATTGGGTGGACCTACAGTTTTATGCCGGCTCCGAACGGCGAATGCATTTTTTGTGAGAAGCTTTTTCATGGCAGAAATACTCTCGGAGGGTATGCCGCCCACTGCCGAGAGGTGACCGCTGCTCTTAAAAAACCCAATAATTGGATTTTTACTAATTAGAAAAATTTGTTTGGCTCGGACCGTGGTTTGAACCCGAGACCTCTGGCATAGCAGGCGAGCACTCTACCCACTGCACCACAGCGGTCAATATAATAAAATAAACTAACACCATAATTTGTCTTCCAGGTCTGATAGTGAAAAAATTGTTTGATACAAAAAAAATTCCAAAATTATTCCTTTATATGTAATTTCACATGAATTAATAATAATTTTGCGCCGCTGTTCCTAATGGGTATAGCATTAAACTTCGTTTGTAGGCGAGAGGATAGAATGCGCGGTCGCGGTGATTTTCGGCGCGCTTGCCTATGCTTAAGCGCGGCACAAAAACAAAAAGCGCGGAAGCGCGATAGCTGTGAAGATCATTGCTTTAGACACTTGCCAGCGCCATTATGTATGGTGTTGCCACACTAAATAAGTATATATACATATGTATGTATGCATATGTGATCTAAAAAGTAAACCATAAAACTAACACAGCTATCATTAAAAAATCTATTATTATCATATTCTATTTCTTTTCTTATTATATTCTCTTAGGTACACATAAACTATAAACTAAATAAATTCTTAAAATACCTTAAAATTAGCCATAAGTAAACTGAAAATCCACGTCATATCCCCTTCCATCTATGTTTTACCTACTCTTTTCGCATAACTCTTCCCTGCAATGTGATGCAATTGTTCTGCAGTTTGTTTGCCCATATTCTGCACTAACTTATAAAAATAGCCATCACTGTTGCGCAACAAATCGTAGGGATGTCCAAATTCGACCAATTGACCGCCATCAATTACCATCAGCTTGTCATTGTCCATTACCGTATTGAGGCGATGTGCTATCGTTAGTACAGTACATTTTTGGAAATTGGTGTGTATGGTTTGTTGGATGAGCATGTCGGTTCTGGTGGAGAGGAGATGGAAGAAAGAAAAGTTGGGAAAAATGGTAGAAAAGGGACATGTTTACCTATGAAAAATATTGAATTTTTTTAAATTCATTTAATTTAATTTATTTTTTTTTAATTTAATTTAATTTTATTTCACCTGTTTCAGCTATTTAATTTTTTTAATATTTTTTATTTTAATTTTTATGTTATTTTATTTGAATTTATCCTATTCTATTTTATTTCATTTTATTTTATTTTATTTTATTTTATTTTATTTTATTTTATTTTATTTGATGTTATTTTATTTTAATTTATTCTGTTTTATTTTATTTTATTTTATTTTATTTTATTTTGTTTTCTTTTATATTTGCCTTTTTTTATTTTACTTTACTTTACTTAATTTTGTTTTATTTTATTTTTTAAATTTATTTTTTTATTTTATTTTATTTCATTAATTTTAATTTATTTTATTTTATTTTATTTTACTTTATTTTATTTTAATTTTGCATTTTATTTTTTTATTTTACTTTACTTTACTTTACTTTACTTTACTTTACCTTACTTTACTTTACTTTACTTTACTTTACTTTACTTTACTTTACTTTACTTTACTTTACTTTACTTTACTTTACTTTACTTTACTTTACTTTACTTTACTTTACTTTACTTTACTTTACTTTACTTTACTTTACTTTACTTTACTTTACTTTACTTTACTTTACTTTACTTTACTTTACTTTACTTTACTTTACTTTACTTTACTTTACTTTACTTTACTTTACTTTACTTTACTTTACTTTACTTTACTTTACTTTACTTTACTTTACTTTACTTTACTTTACTTTACTTTACTTTACTTTACTTTACTTTACTTTACTTTACTTTACTTTACTTTACTTTACTTTACTTTACTTTACTTTACTTTACTTTACTTTACTTTACTTTACTTTACTTTACTTTACTTTACTTTACTTTACTTTACTTTACTTTACTTTACTTTACTTTACTTTACTTTACTTTACTTTACTTTACTTTACTTTACTTTACTTTACTTTACTTTACTTTACTTTACTTTACTTTACTTTACTTTACTTTACTTTACTTTACTTTACTTTACTTTACTTTACTTTACTTTACTTTACTTTACTTTACTTTACTTTACTTTACTTTACTTTACTTTACTTTACTTTACTTTACTTTACTTTACTTTACTTTACTTTACTTTACTTTACTTTACTTTACTTTACTTTACTTTACTTTACTTTACTTTACTTTACTTTACTTTACTTTACTTTACTTTACTTTACTTTACTTTACTTTACTTTACTTTACTTTACTTTACTTTACTTTACTTTACTTTACTTTACTTTACTTTACTTTACTTTACTTTACTTTACTTTACTTTACTTTACTTTACTTTACTTTACTTTACTTTACTTTACTTTACTTTACTTTACTTTACTTTACTTTACTTTACTTTACTTTACTTTACTTTACTTTACTTTACTTTACTTTACTTTACTTTACTTTACTTTACTTTACTTTACTTTACTTTACTTTACTTTACTTTACTTTATTTTATTTTATTTTAATTTTTTTTTTATTGAATTGTATTTTATTTTATTTTATTTTATTTTATTTTGTTTTATTGTATTTTTGCATTTTATTTTTTTATTTTACTTTACTTTACTTTACTTTATTATATTATATTATATTATATTATATTATATTATATTATATTATATTATATTATATTATTTTATATTATATTATTTTATATTATATTATTTTATATTATATTATATTATATTATATTATATTATATTATATTATATTATATTATATTATATTATATTATATTATATTATATTATATTATATTATATTATATTATATTATATTATATTATATTATATTATATTATATTATATTATATTATATTATATTATATTATATTATATTATATTATATTATATTATATTATATTATATTATATTATATTTTATTTTATTTTATTTTATTTTACTTGAATTTAATTTAATTTTATTTTATTTTATTTTATTGTATTTTATTTAATTTATTTTAATTTATTTTATTTTAACTTATTTTTATTTTATTTTACTTTACTTTATTTTATTTTTCTTTTTTTTAATTTTATTTTAATTTTGTTTTATTTTATTTTATGTTATTTTATTTTATTTTTCTTTATTTTATCTTATTTTAATTTAATTTTATTTTATTGTATTTTATTTTATTTTATTTTATTTTATTTTATTTTATTTTATTTTATTTTATTTTATTTTATTTTATACATTTTTCCACAGCTTACTCTGGGTCTACATTCGCCGTCGCCTCATCCATTATCAACAATTTATTGCGTCTCAATATCGCTCTCGCCATGCAGACCAGTTGCCTTTGGCCCATACTAAAATTCGAACCGCCATCGTGCATGCGACAATTCAGACCACCCTCCAACGATGAAACATACGACTTCAACTTTACATGATCCAGAGCGCGCCACAACTCTTCATCCCGCCGCTCATCCAATGGATCCAAATTGTAACGCATTGTGCCCGAGAATAGGACCGGATCTTGTGGTATAATCGAAATTCTACTACGCAAGTCATGTAAGCCCAATGTGCCAATATCAATGCCATCAATCAATATGCTGCCCTCGTTCAGCGCCATCCGAAAGATCGCTTGTATTATGGATGATTTACCGGCGCCCGTACGACCGACAATGCCAATTTTCTCCATTGAATTTATAGAGAAATTGAGGCCTCTCAGCACCGGCTCACCATGCTCCGCATAACGCAGATAGAGGTCTCTGAAGGTAATCTCACCGGCACTCGGCCATGTGTGAGGCAACGCCACGTTCGCCTCGGTCTCCAACTCGGCTTCGGCTGGCAGCTCGGCATACTCGATTACGCGCTCCACGCTCGTCATATTATTATCCATTTCGGCAGTTTGGCGCATACCCCACTGACACATAATTATTATAGTCATGGATTGGGTAATGGCGAGACCCACATCACCGCTATAAAACTCACGTTCGATAATTAAAAAGCTAAATGTGACGGCAACAATGTAAAGCACACAAATGAGATCCGTCCAAAAGGCGAAAGCGCGATTTACGCTGACAAAGAGAAACAGCGCTGAGGTGTTGGTGTTCTGATGTGCGTGGAATTCATCATCCAAATGGACGGTAGCGTTGAGTGCGCGTATGGTGGTCAGACCTTGAAAGGTCTGATTGGTGTGTGAGTAAACGGGACTGCGTGCTGCGGCGAGTAAAGAGAATCAAGACTAAGCAAGCCGAAAGAACACTTCACAGACACTAAATATGTATGTAAGTAAGTACTCACTCAAGCTCTCAATACGCTTCAAACTGCGACTTGTATTGATATAGAGTTCACGACACAAATACAGCAGCGCAATCATGACGGCCGCCGGTACGAGTAGCCAATAATTGGCGAATGCCACCGTTGCCAAAACCGCAACGACATTTGTGTAGAACTGCAAGAGCGAAGGACAACGAGAGATAAATTCTTTGAGCAAAGATATCTGCTAACGCTCCACTGACCTGTCGTACTTACCGTATATGAATCCAACATTGCTTGCGGCAATGAAATATCAATATTCGATATATCGCTAGAGAAACGATTCAATATTCGTCCCGAGGCGTTTGTATTGAAGAAACGCATACGCGCTCGTATTACGCCGGTAAAGAGAAAATCGTGCAAATGCAGCGATATTGCCATGCAAATGTAGAAGAAGCCGAATGTGCGCACGATGTTCAGCACGAGCGTACACAGCATGAGTCCCGTGTAGATCAGCACCATACGCATGCGATGGGCTGAATATTGTTCAGCGGTTTCGTATTTCTGCGGTTCTGATTCCTCCCAGGTGGCCCTGTAGAAGACGGAACAATGGAGAGTGTTTATATAAAGGCTATAGATATGAATAAAAGGGACTTTGGAGTTTCGTGAGAGAAAAAATAAACAACTCCTAAGAAGCTGCAGATTCTACTTTCAGAGAAAAAGAAACATAAATACAAGTGAGTCGACAACTGAAATTTCAGCAGCGTGCTGACTAAACTTCATGCTCTGTTCGGATTTCTCGCAATCTTATATACAATCTCCTTGAAGCTCTTACTTAGGTACTCACCATCTTGAGATAAATATATCCATAACCGCTTGACAGGCACGCGCCGCAATGAACAACATAAATATCACCGCAATCAGCCAATTCTTGCGCAGCGCCGTAAAGTATGCAACATAAGTGCTAAATGGTATGGAGCCTTGCATTTGCTGCTCCTCACGATCCGAGCCACTATCGCTTGTCGCAACGTTGGCGTGTTGTTTCGTAGCCTCTCCGGTGTCTTTACCCTCTACGCCCGGCTCCCCTCGGTTGTTGTTGGCTGTCACACTCTCTGCATGGAACAATTTCGGTCGTTGCTGCTCCTCCACTTTCTTTTGCCGCACAACACTCAGCCGTTTACTGATGCGCTGCTGCAGCATTTCATAAGTGCCCTGCATTTCGATGGCGCCACCCTCCATCAGCACCAGCCAATCGGCCTGCTTAAGGTGGATTACACGATGTGTGACAATGAGACGTATTTTCGTGGCCAAAAAATCGCAGAAGCAATTGCGCAAAATTCGTTTGGCTACCTGTGAGTCCACAGCGGAGAATGGATCATCGCAGATGTAAATGTCCGCTTGGCGATACACGGCGCGTGCCAAACTAATGCGCGCCTTCTGACCGCCACTCAACGTAATGCCACGCTCGCCGACGATGGTCGAGTCGCCGTATGGCATCGCTTTTATGTCAGCCTCGAGTTCGCATACGCGCACCACCTCCTTGTAGCGCTGCGCGTCATATGGTTCGATGAAACAGATGTTTTCGCGTACGCTTGCCCCAAAAATCCATGCGTCCTGTGGCGCATAGCTAAGACGACCATTGATCTCCACAGTGCCGCGCGTGATCTCCAGTTCGCCGAGTATGGCATTCAGTAGCGTAGTCTTGCCAGCGCCCACATTGCCAACAATCCCAACGAACCGGTTGTGATGCAAGTTAAAGCTGATGCCTCTTAAGTGGTGACGTCGCCTCTTTCCAGTGCGGCGATCCCATCTCGCGGCGAGATTGCTCAGCACGAGACTCTTTTCATTGGCTTGTGGATAATGCGCGCGACCCAAAAAGTTGCGTTTCTCAGCTTGATCAAGATCAACGCCAAAATTTTGCAAACCACCGTCAGCCGGATCCTCGCTCTGCATGAGAAAACTGACTATGCGGCGTGCACATACAATTGTCTCGGCCCACGTGGTAATGGCGAGGGGCCAATAGTGCAGCAGCGATTCGTTGAGTGCGTCGTAGTACGAAGACACAATGAAAACCCTCTTTGCGGTGATCACATCACCCGTATACACGTACGCGACCAGACTGACAAAGAGCGCAAATTTCGATATCATATTCGTGCACTGCATGCCCGCATAGATCTTCATCGAACGGCGTATGGCGCGTATCTCTTTTCTGCGTATGCTCGCAATCAACTTACCGAATGATTTCTCCCATGCATACATCTTAATCACTTGTATTGCTGTGATGATCTCGTTCATCAGCTTCACACGGTTACCACCGTACTCGGCGAAACGATGCCGATACTTGACAACCGCCTTAGCTGACCAAGCTTGCAACGGTATTAGCGCGGCTATCACCAGAATGCCCACAATTGACGGCCAACCAATCTCATTGTACATAACATAACCGAATACACAAGCCTCGATCGGTCCCTTCCACAGATCATGCACGAAATAGAAAGCCGAATCGAATTGCGACAAATCGGTGGAAAGCAACGAAATCGCAAAGCCGCTCAAGCCGCTGTTATCGGCTGTAACAGACGTGCGTAAACACTTTCGATAGACGAGGCCGGCACAAGCAACCCGTATCGTAGTGCCCACCTTGAAGAGAAAGAACATGAATGGATGAAAGCAGAGGGAGGCAGTGAAGGAGCAGAGCACAATGCCAGTGGCCACATAGTAAGCTTGCTCTTTGTTAATATCCGTTTGGCCCTCGGCAAAGTAGGCCACCAGCTGACCCAGAAAGAGCGGCTGAAATGTGCTGTGGCAAATGAGATATTAGATAGAGTTGAATAAACTTAACGTTTTCTGTCTCTTTTTTTACTCACTGAACTGTTATCTCCAACAGGGAATAGACAATACACATTGGTAAAAAATGCCAGCCAAAAGCGTTGAAAATCATGTGTAGGAGATTGGGTTTGCGACGGCGCACCTCCCTCTCCCAGTATTTGATGAGTGCGCTCGAGAGATGTTTACTATCCAATTGTGGCACGTGTTCGTAGATATCATCCTGACGCAAATTGTTGGTGTAGCCTTTTTTGAAGATGCCACCTGTCCAACTGCAAATTTATAGCATAGATAATAGATAATAGATGATAGATAATAGATAATATATAATAGATAATAGATAATAGATAATAGATAATAGATAATAGATAATAGATAATAGATAATAGATAATAGATAATAGATAATAGATAATAGATAATAGATAATAGATAATAGATAATAGATAATAGATAATAGATAATAGATAATAGATAATAGATAATAGATAATAGATAATAGATAATAGATAATAGATAATAGATAATAGATAATAGATAATAGATAATAGATAATAGATAATAGATAATAGATAATAGATAATAGATAATAGATAATAGATAATAGATAATAGATAATAGATAATAGATAATAGATAATAGATAATAGATAATAGATAATAGATAATAGATAATAGATAATAGATAATAGATAATAGATAATAGATAATAGATAAAAGATAATAGATAATAGATAATAGATAATAGATAATAGATAATAGATAATAGATAATAGATAATAGATAATAGATAATAGATAATAGATAATAGATAATAGATAATAGATAATAGATAATAGATAATAGATAATAGATAATAGATAATAGATAATAGATAATAGATAATAGATAATAGATAATAGATAATAGATAATAGATAATAGATAATAGATAATAGATAATAGATTATAGATGATAGATGATAGATAATAGATAATAGATAATAGATAATAGATAATAGATAATATATTATAGATTATAAATGATAGATAATAGATAATAGATAAAAGATAATAGATAATAGATAATAGATAATAGATAATAGATAATAGATAATAGATAATAGATAATAGATAATAGATAATAGATAATAGATAATAGATAATAGATAATAGATAATAGATAATAGATAATAGATAATAGATAATAGATAATAGATAATAGATAATAGATAATAGATAATAGATAATAAATAATAGATAATAGATAATAGATAATAGATAATAGATAATAGATAATAGATAATAGATAATAGATAATAGATAATAGATAATAGATAATAGATAATAGATAATAGATAATAGATAATAGATAATAGATAATAGATAATAGATAATAGATAAGAGATAATAGATAATAGATAATAGATAATAGATAATAGATAATAGATAATAGATAATAGATAATAGATAATAGATAATAGATAATAGATAATAGATAATAGATAATAGATAATAGATAATAGATAATAGATAATAGATAATAGATAATAGATAATAGATAATAGATAATAGATAATAGATAATAGATAATAGATAATAGATAATAAATAATAGATAATAGATAATAGATAATAGATAGTAGATAATAGATAATAGATAATAGATAATAGATAATAGATAATAGATAATAGATAATAGATAATAGATAATAGATAATAGATAATAGATAATAGATAATAGATAATAGATAATAGATAATAGATAATAGATAATAGATAATAGATAATAGATAATAGATAATAGATAATAGATAATAGATAATAGATGATAGATAATAGATAATAGATAATAGATAATAGATAATAGATAATAGATAATAGATAATAGATAATAGATAATAGATAATAGATAATAGATAATAGATAACAGATAATAGATAATAGATAATAGATAATAGATAATAGATAATAGATAATAGATAATAGATAATAGATAATAGATAATAGATAATAGATAATAGATAATAGATAATAGATAATAGATAATAGATAATAGATAATAGATAATAGATAATAGATAATAGATAATAGATAATAGATAATAGATAATAGATAATAGATAATAGATAATAGATAATAGATAATAGATAATAGATAATAGATAATAGATAATAGATAATAGATAATAGATAATAGATAATAGATAATAGATAATAGATAATAGATAATAGATAATAGATAATAGATAATAGATAATAGATAATAGATAATAGATAATAGATAATAGATAATAGATAATAGATAATAGATAATAGATAATAGATAATAGATAATAGATAATAGATAATAGATAATAGATAATAGATAATAGATAATAGATAATAGATAATAGATAATAGATAATAGATAATAGATAATAGATAATAGATAATAGATAATAGATAATAGATAATAGATAATAGATAATAGATAATAGATAATAGATAATAGATAATAGATAATAGATAATAGATAATAGATAATAGATAATAGATAATAGATAATAGATAATAGATAATAGATAATAGATAATAGATAATAGATAATAGATAATAGATAATAGATAATAGATAATAGATAATAGATAATAGATAATAGATAATAGATAATAGATAATAGATAAT
Organism: Urophora cardui; assembly: GCA_960531455.1. Taxonomy (NCBI): domain Eukaryota; kingdom Metazoa; phylum Arthropoda; class Insecta; order Diptera; family Tephritidae; genus Urophora; species Urophora cardui. The sequence goes on along the minus strand of OY482671.1, from coordinate 23,849,478 downwards.
AGATAATAGATAATAGATAATAGATAATGGATAATGGATAATAGATAATAGATAATAGATAATAGATAATAGATAATAGATAATAGATAATAGATAATAGATAATAGATAATAGATAATAGATAATAGATAATAGATAATAGATAATAGATAATAGATAATAGATAATAGATAATAGATAATAGATAATAGATAATAGATAATAGATAATAGATAATAGATAATAGATAATAGATAATAGATAATAGATAATAGATAATAGATAATAGATAATAGATAATAGATAATAGATAATAGATAATAGATAATAGATAATAGATAATAGATAATAGATAATAGATAATAGATAATAGATAATAGATAATAGATAATAGATAATAGATAATAGATAATAGATAATAGATAATAGATAATAGATAATAGATAATAGATAATAGATAATAGATAATAGATAATAGATAATAGATAATAGATAATAGATAATAGATAATAGATAATAGATAATAGATAATAGATAATAGATAATAGATAATAGATAATAGATAATAGATAATAGATAATAGATAATAGATAATAGATAATAGATAATAGATAATAGATAATAGATAATAGATAATAGATAATAGATAATAGATAATAGATAATAGATTATAGATAATAGATAATAGATAATAGATAATAGATAATAGATAATAGATAATAGATAATAGATAATAGATAATAGATAATAGATAATAGATAATAGATAATAGATAATAGATAATAGATAATAGATAATAGATAATAGATAATATATAATAGATAAAAGATAATAGATAATAGATAATAGATAATAGATAATAGATAATAGATAATAGATAATAGATAATAGATAATAGATAATAGATAATAGATAATAGATAATAGATAATAGATAATAGACAATAGATAATAGATAATAGATAATAGATAATAGATAATAGATAATAGATAATAGATAATAGATAATAGATAATAGATAATAGATAATAGATAATAGATAATAGATAATAGATAATAGATAATAGATAATAGATAATAGATAATAGATAATAGATAATAGATAATAGATAATAGAAAATAGATAATAGATAATAGATAATAGATAATAGATAATAGATAATAGATAATAGATAATAGATAATAGATAATAGATAATAGATAATAGATAATAGATAATAGATAATAGATAATAGATAATAGATAATAGATAATAGATAATAGATAATAGATAATAGATAATAGATAATAGATAATAGATAATAGATAATATATAATAGATAATAGATAATAGATAATTGATAATAGATAATAGATAATAGATAATAGATAATAGATAATAGATAATAGATAATAGATAATAGATAATAGATAATAGATAATAGATAATAGATAATAGATAATAGATAATAGATAATAGATAATAGATAATAGATAATAGATAATAGATAATAGATAATAGATAATAGATAATAGATAATAGATAATAGATAATAGATAATAGATAATAGATAATAGATAATAGATAATAGATAATAGATAATAGATAATAGATAATAGATAATAGATAATAGATAATAGATAATAGATAATAGATAATAGACAATAGACAATAGACAATAGATAATAGATAATAGATAATAGATAATAGATAATAGATAATAGATAATAGATAATAGATAATAGATAATAGATAATAGACAATAGATAATAGATAATAGATAATAGATAATAGATAATAGATAATAGATAATAGATAATAGATAATAGATAATAGATAATAGATAATAGATAATAGATAATAGATAATAGATAATAGATAATAGATAATAGATAATAGATAATAGATAATAGATAATAGATAATAGATAATAGATAATAGATAATAGATAATAGATAATAGATAATAGATAATAGATAATAGATAATAGATAATAGATAATAGATAATAGATAATAGATAATAGATAATAGATAATAGATTAAGTAGTTATAAGGAATTGTGATTTCTTCTTGTATTTCTCTTCATATTCTCTCGAATTTCATTATCTTATTGGGTCATTCAAGAGCTATTCGAAATTTGTTAGATAATAACTTATGTAAATAAACAATGGACTTATAACAACGTAAGTAGACTGATTCAACTGCTATTTTATGTTAATCTTTTCAATTCAAGTGACTAACGCTGAATAAGATTTAATTTCCCATAACAAGCAGAAGAATAAGATATATCTGTCGATGTCACTATGTCTCAATTAATATAATTAAAAATTTAAATTTATTCTCTTTAAGATAAGATATCGATATATTCGTTTGCCCGATACAAATATTTGCGAATTTTGTGAGGAATTTCTGTTATGTGTCAAATACTTTTGATAAAAAGCAAATGTTGAATTTGTAGACACTCCAAGCATCTCTTTTGACAGCTCTAAAATGAAAATAATAATAGGGAATGGAAAAAATAATAGAGGAAGACAGTTTTAGAAGGCTTAGTGATAATTAAAAAACAATTTTTTAATTAAATGTTTTTATTCGGAACCACTATTTGTGTTTTGAATTTTATTTTATTGTTCCTGAAAATTTATAGGGTGCTGTTATATTTTTTCACAACTAGGAAAGTCTTTTTCGAAGCACTACAATTACGTGCACGCTGTTTATAAAAATTGTAAATTATTTGATATGCTGTTGATTTATTGGTATGTGTTACATATATAATTTTTGATAGATTTATTGAAAGTTTAATGAAAACAATGATGGCACGTCTGTATTTAATTGATGCGGGAAATATGGAGAATTGAACTTCTGTAATCCAAGACATTTCTTAGAAAGGAAAAGCTTTTCTAGCTACAAAAGGCCTTTGAGTACTTAGACTGACAATTTATAGGCTGTTCTATAAATGTGCTCAATTAAATGAGACTGGCGTCACGAAAAGAGACTCCAGTTGAAGTATTGACTGAAAATTGTTTTTTTTTTATGAAAGCGAGTAAGAAGTGAATGCAGAAGTGGAAGGCAGATGTACATAGAATGTCCGAAATATGCAAAGATAAAAACGATATATACGCGCCTATATAAGTTAACCTATATATTTTTTTAAAATTATATATCTATGTACATACATACATATGTATAAAATATGTCTTTAACAGCATTTTCAATCATTTTCTCATTTTACTCACATGAAAAACCACTTTGATAAAAAATTTGCGCTTAGTATGGGATTTGGCTTGCGCTTTACATTTTCCTTGGATGAATTCATATTGTCGTCGTGGTTTTCTTTTTTATTTTTTTTTCTCAAAGCAGTTTCATAACAAAAGCAGTTTTTTGATACCATAAATTGAATGATTTTTTTTTGTCGAACAAACTTTTTTTTATTTTTGTTTATTTTTTTTTAAATAGAAAAAAATCTTCTTGAAACGTTGGGTGTAGCGACAGCTGTTTTATCTTAGATCCCTTTAAGACTCATCAGGCCACTGCGCCGGCGGCACAAGTCGAATGCAAGAGTCGATAGAAATTTTGCTAGATTCTATTCTACAATAATAAAAAATAACATAAACCTATGCGCGTTAAATAAATAAATTTAGTTACTTATTATTAATTAACTTTTTTATTAGAAAAATGTTTTTAATTTTTTTTTTTTTTAATTTTTATATGCATTTTTTGAATTTCTTTCTTAATTTTTATGTAGAAATTTTTTTTTTTATTTTTTATAAAGTTTTTCAAAATAATTGTACGCTAAAAATTATTCTCAACTCGTTTTATTCACCAAATAAAAATTTACCATTTAAAATAATATTTTTTGTATTTTTAAAATTTTTTTTTAAATTTTTATGTATTTCAAAATAATTTTTCGTTAAAATTTAATCGCAACACGTTTTATTCGCCAAATAAAATTTTACCATTAAAAATAATATATTTTTTTTATTGTTTATTTTTTTAATTTTTTTTAATTCTTTTATGAAGTATTTCCAATTTTATTTAGTTTAATTTTTACATTTACTTTTTTTTATTTTAAATTTTTTTTATTTTTTTGTCTTTTTAATTTTTTGCAAAAATATTATTCACCACTACTTTAGTTACCACATAAGAATTCACCATTAAAAATAATATATTCTTTTTATTGTTTTAATTTTTTTTTTTTATTTTTTTATGAAGTGTCCAATTTTATTTAGTTTATTTTTTATATTTCCTTTTTTTTATCTTAAAATTTTTTGTTGTTTTGTCTTTATAATTTTTCACAAAAATATTATTCACCACTACTTTTACTTACCACAAAAAAATTCACCATTAAAAATAATAATTTTTTTTCTTTATTTTTTCTTCCAATTTTATTTAGTTTGCTTTTTACATTTTTTGTGATTTAAAATTTTTTTTTTTTCAATATTTTTGTTTTTTAATTTTTTGCAAAAATATTATTCACCACTCGTTTTATTTACCACATAAAAATTCAGCATTAAAAATTCTCCATTAAATATTCACCACACCGATCCTTGCATTAATCTTTTGTAAGAAATTATTTTATTTATTTATTTATTTAGTCTAAATAAGTACAGACCAAGCATAATAGAAATAACTACATACATATGTAGGTGTATTCATAAATTAACAATTCATAATAAAATTTAAAAGTTAAAGATAAAGATTGAACTTAAAACTAAAAGTTATGATTAAGTAATAAGAACGACTTAATTTCATTATTCAAAACATTTTTAGAGAGCGCGAGATCAAGATTCAAAGAGCTGAGAGCTTATTAATTTCTGATAAAGTTCTTCTTAATGGGGCATTGGAACTATAGAGAGTTCTACTGCAACTAATATAAAACATTTCAAAGGTACGAAACGATCTAATGGGGACATTAAATTTAATCTTGCTTAGAAGACTTGGACAATCAATTTTCCCAATGACTATGTCAAACATAAACGAAACCGACAAGTAAACCCTTCGATTTTTCAAAGACATTAGTTCAATTAGCTGACAACGAGCTAGGTATGCTGGGAGTGCCTCAGAGAAATTGAGGCAACGAAGTGCGTATCTCAAAAAATTTTTCTGAACAGATTCCAGCCGATTTATATGTACTTGATAATACGGTCTCCCACCACCAATGTACATATACACCACTTGCTTTTTTCATCACTTTTATTTTGTTTCAAAATTTTTTATACACCACACTGCACCACTTTAATATCCTTAAAAAGCGCTTGCAACACTCTCATTGGGCGATTTTGATTTTACTCCTACTGCGCGATTGTGTATACTATTCGAAATGAGCGACGCAAACGTAATGTTGAAATTATTTTCTAATCTAATTAATTTGAACCTAAAATTTATATATTAATTTTCTATAGTAGATATATGTATGCATAGACACCTATTCGATAACAATTTATAGAAATAAAATAATCAGTCAGATAGAGATATGATGGTACAGAGCGAAAAAAAGAGTATGTACTTGGCACTCATAAAACTCATACAAAAATATTTATCTAAAGCCCGGTGAGACAGCTACGCGTCAAGCAATGGAAGTATGTCAAAAAAAAAAGTGAAATAAAAATAAGCGAAAAAGATCAGGAAAAATAGTGAATTATTGAAATATTTATTATATTATTTATCAGATCGAAAAAGTCGTCGCGTAGGTAGGTACTTGAGACTTTTGTACGTGCGCATTTATTTTTTTAGAGGTCTATACCAACAACGATTTGATTTCATTTTTTTTATTTACACCTTGTAATTTTTTACTTTTTATTCGTTATTTTCAAATCTTAATTATAATAAAATAATTAATTTAATATAATTAAATTTTTTTTATTTTTTCTGTTCAATTTGCTTTTTTGAAATATTTTTTGCTTTTTATTTTTTGTAGCATTTTCTTCTACTTTTGTAACTGCTTCTGTATTTGATGTATTGTGGAACAATTTTCCGTCATACCTTGTCAAGTTTGGTTTGGAGACAAAGCGATTTCGAACGAAAAAAGACACTGAAGATGGCGCATATTAGTCGAAACCAGTTTGTCTCCAAACCAAACTTGGCAAGGGATGACGGAAAATGGTCCCACAATGCATCATATTCTTACCCTGTCGGAAAAACAAGCAACCAAGAAGCTTCTGTATTTATTATCTTCACCTTTGCTGTGCATCTTCGCTTTCCTCGAATGCTTTCTATTAAAATTTTCTTACTTTGTCCGCCATATTGGATTTCAGCGCTGTTTTCACCCGTTGCTTAATAATGCAACAATCTGTTCGAATGCTGTCGTGTTGTGTGCAAAATATTCTTTAGCTTAGTTATTTTAATTTAATTTGCAATACATTTTTCAGTTAGCCAACGACAAATATTAAATATCTTATCAGCCAGCGCGGTTTTGCAGGAACTTGATATCTGTCAAGTGCCCTTGGCTTGCTCTTTTTGTGTTTATGATTCTATTAATTCAATAAATAAATTTGATTAACAACAAGCAATTGTTTTTTTTTTTTTTTTTGGTAGGGGTTCTTATGGCATCAAAGTTTACATGTGTACAAACAAAAATGTGCTATATTCAATATGTACCTACATATATAAATAGTTATCGATTTACATCTACGTATGTATGTTTGTATTTGGATTATTATAAATTTATTGCCACTTCATTTTTGTGTTAAGTGATAATAAAATTTTGATTTAATTGTGTGTAATTACGTAGTGAAGTTGATAAGGTTTAGAGCAGCTGAAACTGTTTACATTTCATGTTTATATTTACGAACTTCTTCTTCTTCTTAATTGGCGCGTACCTAACCATCAAGACGATTTGGGCCGAGTTCAATCAAGCGCGCCAGTCGTTTCTGTTCCGCGCTGCGTGGCGCCAATTGGAAATACAAACGGAGGACGAGCCAGTCTCCACCTGATATTACCAACGAAGGGAATGTCTTCCTTTTTTTCGCCTTTAGCGGGTTTCGACAGAAATATCTTCTTCTTCATCCATTCTTACGATAAGACCTACACAACGCAGCCGCCGTATTTTTATTCGCTGAACTAAGTATGTCGATGTCTGCGAAAATCTCGTACAGCTCCTACATTAAATATTCGTCAATACTCGCCAGCGCTAACGCACAAAGGTCCACAAATCTTGCGAAGAAGTTTTCTCTCGAATACTTCAAGGCACCCTCTCATATGATTTTGACATCGTCTGTGCTTCTGCGCCGTACATGAGGACTGAAACGTTGGGCGATGCGCGTCCTGTAGAGCGTGACCTTTGTTTTTTTTTGCGTTTGTTGACGGTATTGTTCGGGAACAGATTTGCTTAGCGACAACACTGTTGAGAATACCGCATACGAATACCGAATTTGAATATTGAATACGAATACAAATTAATTTCACTACAATAAAAAGAAAACAACAATAACAACAAAAATATGCAGGACATTCAAAAACGGCACTATTTCATCGCTTTCAACGGTTGGGTCGTGCTCGCCGGTTTCATCGTTTTAGAATACACCGAAAAACGACACTTATGAGTACGTCCACCAATTGCAACAATTCACCGGTTTCAACTCTACATACATATGTATGTACATTAGGCTGTCTCGCCTTATATGGACTAAAAAAAGTCGCCGGTATAACTTTTTTTGCCGGCATGTTAAACGTCGTCAGAATACATTTAACCTTCCGAGGAATACGTACCGCGTTCTAATATACATACATATGTACAAGGAGCTAATCCAAATACACATTTCTTGACACTTGCGTATGTTTGTATGCTTTTGTATTGTTTACATATGTACATATATATGTACATACATATATGTATTAATTATATGAGTGTCCAGTAGGACTGGAGATCATCGTTTTATTGATCCCAGAGTACTCCCTTGCTAGTACTGGATTACTCCCCTTTACTCCCTATTACTTCTATGTATTTTCATACACATTTCTGTACTCGCTTTTAACATTGTATGTCCTAGGAAGGGTAGTAATAGATAAAACTCCCTCTCCTCTCCTCTCCTAAAATAGCAATGAGGGAGTTTTTTGCCAATACTTCCATATACCTCATAACCGAGCAATGGAGGAGTCTTGGAGTGTCGTGTGATAACCTCCCAAAGGAGCAATGAAGGAGTAATTGAAACAAATTTCCCGTTGCTCCCAAGCGAGCAATACGAGAATACTAATTTCACAGCTTCTAAAGGAGTAATAAAAGAGATAAAACACATTTTTGTTCAAATTAATCATTTTAATTTCTTAACTTAACTGATACAATAACATTTAAAGATTGTAGATGTAGATAATTTAGATATGACCATGAATTTAACAAATTCACAATGAATGTATGCAAGTGGATCACCCAATTTTTCTGCTGGAGCTGCCGCCGAAATGCCGTTTTTCCACGAAAATTTAATTCTTCAATAAAGCCACGCACACTATCCTAATATTTTATCACTGATAAGCCCAAGTTTTACGCTAAGTATGTATGTACATATGTAGGCGAATTTTTATGGACGCAATTTATTATTTATTTTAAAAAGTTTCCAAATAAAGAATTTTCCAATTGAATGAAAAAATATTACAGACAAATTTCGCCTGCTCAAAAAAGTGTTGGATTGGAGTACATGTTGAAGAAATCTTTTCTATATCTCCAAAAGGATGTCAAATTGAGTTATCTTATATTTATAGTCCACAAGGAGTAACACGGGAGTTGTGAAGTGTAGAAATCTCTCCTATTGTTCCAAAAGGATGTTTAATAGAGTACTCTTCTATTCACCGGTTGGGGAGATCTCCCATATTGCTCCACAAGGAGTAACATGGGAGCAATAAAGGGTAGAAATCTCTTCTATTGCTCCAAACGGATGTCAAATGGAGTACCTCCTATTCATCGCTTGGGGAGATCTCGCTTCGAGTTCTACTGGGTGGCTAATTGTGTGCACACATGTGTTTTTTACGCATGCCTTTTCAATTGTTTTTCTTTTTGTTTTTTTTGTTTTTTTTTTTTTAATTACGCTAGAAAAGACTATATTGTTTATGGTTTTTTCGTGTTGCTAAGCTTTTTTTTGCCGATATTTTCGCTATAAAAGGTACCAACTGCTTCGAAGAGAACAAAGTTCAAGTGTGATTGTAGAATAACTAGTGAATTCAATTAAAAAAGAAACAAATTAGGGGTATTCGCTATCCATAGCATAACCCTAGCACGTAGCACGGATTGCACGGATTGCAAAGTTTTACAACGCACAACAACAAAATACAGGCGCAAAGAAATATTGAAGTGTAGGAAATTAATTGCGACCCTGCGTCAGCTGACATTTGCCAATTGCTAATTTCAATTTCAATTTGAGCATTCGAATTTTGCTTAGAATGTTATTTTTATGTGTATTTATTAAATTTACTAAAATAAAATGATTTATTTATTAAAAAGTGAGTGATAAACGCGTCCCTTTGGCTAAAAAGAAAAGCTGCTTCTTAAAATTTCCTACGGCTGTGCAATGGGGTGCTCTCGATGTGTAGTATATTTTGGTCTAGGATATTTGCAATCCGTGCTATCTTGCTAGGGATAGCGAATACCCCTATTATGAAGTTTTTAAAAATTTTTCTAGCCACGCTTGTGGCTGAATTGCTGCTGGCGGCTCAACAGGCTGCTGCTAAGGACAACACTCGAACCAACAACAACAACAACAACAACAACAACAACAACAAAAACGCTGCAGAAGTAAGAGCCCGTGCACAATTGACTTCTACCTCGCTTTGCTTCAGAGTTTTGCTTTGACAGTTTCGTTCAGCATGTGCTTTTCAAAGGGACATGTTCACAATTGAGGTGAAGCGAGTAAAGCAAGGTATAAAGTTAGCCATCTTTCAACTTTTTTACACTTTGACAAACATCTCCCCTTGTGTGTGTGTGTGTATGTTTGTATAGCTACACTTAATTTAGCGATTTCACGCAATTTCGTGAGAAGTGAACAGAGAAAAGTAAAAAATAACATTCGAATAAGCAGAAAAAAGCTAATTCCCCAAATATTTTACCAAAAATCAGGTTTATAAATTAAAGCAAAGAAGTGAGGTGGAAATTGTCAAAGTGTTAATTGTAGCAAGCATCTGAAATTTCGCTTTGCTTTAAGGTTTTTTCTATCAAAGTTGGAACAGACAAAGCCAATTGTGCACGGGCTCTAAGTGATAAAATTGCTGTTGCTGCTGCTGCTGCTAACCAAGTCCCGGCGGATGCGCTGGACACCCTTGTTACTGCTGAAACCGAGTATCGAACTAAGGGCGAATCCGATCGTAAACGCAAAAAACCCGCAGCTGATGGTGATAGTTCAAATGGCCGTGGAAAAGGAGTTAACGCGGCTGGTTCCAGTGACAACAGAGCAATTACAGAACCGATCAAAGATCCAAGAAAAACACTTATTGATACTCTGAAAAAAAAACGTTGTAAATCTAAAGACTTTCGCTGTTAAATCAACTACTTTCCGCAGTTGAAATGTGCCCAACAACGCTCCGTTGTTGTTTCAAAGATGCGAGCGTTGTTGATTTAAGTCAATAACGGAGATTGTTGGAAAAAATTTTCACCTAAAAATAAATTTTTGTTTGCATTTTACTCTTCATCTTCTCTCCGCCCGGGTCCCAACTGCAAATATGTAGCCTCCGCTCGTTCTCCTATTCTTCTCTCCTTATTATCATTCACTGGTTGCTATCTTTATTTCTTAATTCTGATTTTTCTTCTTTATTTTATATTCTCCTCCGGATTCGAACCATGACATCAACCTGAAATTCTATCCAATCATCACATAGTGGAACATTCAACATTATATTGAATTGTAGTAACCTATTTATACTTCCATTTCCTAAAAAGGAATCCATGAATTATTTGAATCATTGTAAAAACAAAATTTAAAAAAATTTGTTCTCATTAGTTTTGTTTACAACGGAAAATGTTGGGTCAAATACTTTTGCCTTTAAGTCAACAACGGGGAGAAAATTGTTGCTAAAAATAAACTTTTTTTTTTCTCTTCATCTTCTCTCCATCATTATTTTTTTTGTTGGTTTTCTCACAAAAAAATATTTTCTCAAAAAAAAATTTTTAAAGGCAAGCAAGTTTTTGAAGCAACAACGCCCGTCTTTGAATAAGTAACAACTTTGCTGTAAAAACAAATACTTTTGCTGTTGAATCAAAGACGGAGATTCAACAGCCGAAAGTTGTTGGTTTAACTACGGGTATTTTTTTCAGAGTACAAATATAGTGAAAGAGGGCCGTGGCGATGAAATGAAGTTAAAAAAGTCACATAGCTATGGATACATTTCCGGTGGTAACACAAAGGTAATCAAATCATTACCAGCACCCAGTTCCCCCGCTACCTCCGATAGTCGCAATAGCCCCATTGGCCGAATGGACATGAAAAGCAGCGTAGCGAAATTGATCCATTCTTAAATGCGCTCACAAAAAGATTGAGTGTGTTAGCCACGAACAGAGAAGGCAATGGCGATAGCAGCAGTGGCGATAGTGATACCGCATGCTCTTCGCAAACGAAGAAGATCAAAAAATGATGGAAATTAATAAGTGCCATTAACTAAGGGTCCAGGCAGACGACACGATGCAAGAAAGTACTTTCAGAAAGTGAAAAAACTAAATTTTTGTATTTGTTTTTTTAATACAACAAATACAAAAATTTGAATTTTTCACTATCTGAAGGTACTTTCTTGCATCGTCTGACTGCACCGTATGCAATCACTATCCTATATTTACATATATATGTATACATATCGCAAACCAAATCATAAAGTGACACTACTCAAAATTCAAAAATTTCCAGCAGAGCTAAACAACTCTTTTTATTTACATGCAATAATATGGCAAAAGGCCACGTTAGTTATTTTTCAGACAAAGAGAGATGTGTTCTGTTGTCCCGGTTTTTTAAAAACCCCGATTTCAAAAATTTTGAGCTGTGTCCGATATATTAATTTTTTAACTTTGTATTATTAAAATAATTTAATAATATTTTAACTGCTTGAGTACTTCAAAATATTAAGCCAAATAAATTATGTACATACATACATGCACAAGCTGAAGAGTTTTTCATATACATAGTAAAAATAAAAATAAAAAGTAGTAAGAAAAGTACCTAGTAAAAAATACTTACTAGAAAAAAATCCATATATTAAGAAACATGTTAGAAAGGGATTATAAATAATAGGGAAAGTGGTAGATAAGGGTATACTGGTCTAAAAAATGAGTCGATCAAAAAATTAAAACAAAAGTTGGTAAAAATAATAGAAAAAAGTATTAAAGAAGTAGTAGAAAAAAGAAGTAGTAGAAAAAAGAAGTAGCAAATAGTAGTAGAAAAAAGTACCAGAAAAATGTGGTATGAAAAATTAGTAGTAAAAAGTGTTTAAAAAATTTGTTTTATATTCGTAAAAAAGTAGTAGAAAGAGGTGTTAAAAATATAGTAGAAAAGTAGCAGAAAATTTGGTATAAAAATGAGTTCAAAAAATTAAAACAATAGTTTGTAAAAAAATAATAGAAAAAATTATTAAAAAAGTAGTAGAAAAAATTAACAGAAAAAGCTGGTATAAAAAATTAGTAGTAAAAATTAGTTAAAAAAGATAAAACAAAAGTTGCTAAAAAAGTAGTAGAAAATAGCGTTAAAAATATAGTAAAAAAGATATCAGAAAATTTTGATGTAAAAAATTAGTTGTTCAAAAAATTAAAACAACAGTTTGTAAAAAAAAAAATAGAAAAAAGTAGTAAAAATATATTAAATAGTAGTAGAAAAAAGTAGCATAAAAATTTGCTAAAAAAAAAATTAGCAATAAAAAGTTGTTCAAAAAGGTAAAACAAAAGTTGGTAAAAAAAAGTAGCAGAAAAAGTTGTAAAAAAGGTAGTAGATAACTTTTTTATAGCGAAATTATAATAAATTGAGGAAAATACTAAAGAAACTAGTCGAAAGCAGCATTTAGTGTTGCCGTTTAGACACTTTAGCTTAAAACAAATTCGATAATAATAGCTATAAAACCTGCAGCGTCTTCGGAGGTGGAGATAGCGGCGATACAGGGGCGGTTGAGTCCTTGAAAGCAAGGAAAACGAATAAAAAGGCCTTTGCATCTTCTCAGACAGCTTGGCTGCACTGATAGCGCTTCGGACTGTCATATGTAAATCCAGGACCATGGAAGATTGCCGCAGATCTCTAAATGAGATGGCCGAGCAGTATGCTGCTCGCTACCAGCAGGCTCAAATTGAAAGAGTTGTACTTCAAAAAAAATTCTCAGATTTGTGAAATCCACACGATGGTTCGAGTATGAGGGGTCTTTGGATCCACGTGGTCTCACAATGGGACCTTCGGGACCTAAGTGTGCTAAGTGGAAATTAGCAGCCACTGCAACCTAACCTAACCTTTCCTGCACTAAGTCATCTCCCAAGCTGCTGGCCTTAGTGAAGCTATACCCTGTGCAGAGATTTACATGGAGTTCCATTGCAGCTTATCTTTTACCATGCGAGTTCATCGTAAAGAAAAAAAATAAATAAATAAAGAAATAATTTTCTACATAGATTTGTCAATATCAAACGATTTACTAGAATAAATAGCCCATTAAGGACACGCAAGCCAATATGAGCAGATATACATATATGCATTAGGGTGATCCTTAAAAATCAAATTTAATTTTTTTTCAGTCTCACCACCTAAATCGGTTAAAGTACGCTCAAAGATGCCACATATGTATGTATAAATTTTGTTTCCTTTTGGAGATTGTGAAAGGGTGTCGCACAGGGGTCAAAATTCAGATAACCATATGGGACCACTGTGCGACACCCCTTTACCGTCTCCGATTGGAACCAAAATTTATATGTGGCATCTTCGACTATATTAGTTAGCATCGACCTGTGGGGTGAGGTTGAGAAAATAGTCTATGAAATTCGTCTGCATACATTTGGGCACCACCCTAATGCACATAAGTGAAACGAAAGCGCCAAAGAAAAAATAATAAATAAATATATAAAAAGAAAATTAAGCAGCAGCTGGTAAATATATTACTTAGTTCGAAATTGAAAGTAGCCTCAAAGCCCAATAAGACTCAGGATCAACGCGCTAAGACAAAACAGACAAGACCAAGTCAATATGGAATGTACACAAGCTTTGAAGGAGGGGGACAAAAAATAGTTATCCATTAATTGTGTTGGTGTTTATTTAGCTTGTAATTACATGCATTTATTTACTTATTGACTACAAAAACAAAAACAAAAACAAAAAAAAAAAGAACAACAACCAACAAAATAAATGTCAAAACAAAGTCAAACTCTTCCGAGGACGCCCGCCAAACACACCCTCACACATAAAGGCATTAACGTTGGCTGAGATGAGGCAAGTGGGAGAATCTGACAGAAGTTATACAAGTTGCATATTGACCTTTCAAGTCAATAAATGACCAAAAATTTACCACAAAAATGCTTGTGCAACAACAAAAAAGAAAATGACAAGAAATTAAAACGTCCCACCCAAATACAAAGCCCAAGACTAAAGCTCAATTGCTGCTGCTTCTACGGAGCCGTTCCGCTCTTCCTTCTGTGCTTGTAAGAAACTTTTGGCGACTAACTGGAGATTTGTGCGAAGTGAGGATGAAAATGTCTTGAGTGTAGAAAAATGTCTTTGAATGACTGACAATCAATTTTGTTTGTTTGGATCTCGTTCCACGCGTTTGTGTTACAGTCAGAGCCCAAAAGGCAAATTTGTTGTTGCTATGGCCAAATTTGTGTACCGCCACGTCCTTCAAACTTTTCCTGTGTAGGTGCTTGCCTTACCACTGTCGCTTCCGCTCTCTCTTCTGCTTCTTCATATTTCCCTCTTCTTTAGCTGCTCTGTTAACGAACCTTGAAAATTACACTGACTTAAGTTAATTAATCTTTTGGCGCTTTGGTTGCTTGGCAGCTTGACTGGTGACGGCCGTGCTATATTTAGGCTAGTCGTGTTTTGTATCAAGAAATTAACTGTAATGAAATGCTATAAGTTGTGTTGTTTTTGTTTTTTTGCATTTCCATTTTCGCCTTGTGCGTATATTTTCTCTTATTTGAATTTATTATATTTTGCCAATTCGGTTTTTTGGTAATTTCTTTTGCATTCGTTTGGTCCATGGACTTGGCTTTGGTATTGATATATGACCAAATAAGCTTAGGTGATTTGCAAGTTTGATTTTTTGGTCTCAGACGGACGGCGGAGGGTGTAGAGAATGGTTGTTCGTTTAGCTCAAAGGTGATGAAATGCAGGCAGCTGTGAACCGAGAAGGGGAATGCTTCTTAAGTAAGTAATTTTCGGACAAGCTCACGTGGACTACCAAGAAAAAGGAAGATCACTCCCCCCCGAAAAAAAAAAAACGAAATTTCGGTTGTCCTCGACTTGAAGCTGGACATAAAAATATGGAGATTGAATAACAAAATGGTTGCTTTTCGGAGTCGTTTGAAATAATTGTACCCCATACGCGTATTTAACACAATGGAATGTGGAATGGAAATGGAATGGAATTATGGTAGGCCGCGAAAACTATGTCCTTACCAAGCACTCAGGCATATTTGCCCATTGTACTTGAGGCACTTACAACGTATCAGGATGTAGCGACAAATGTGGAATAATGAAACCAGTATTATAATTCTGAAAAGTTTGTCGTGTGATAAGTTTATATGCATCCGCCATTCTTAGTACATTTGAACAAAAAATGCGCAATCTTAGTCTAGCGTAGGCCGGTCAGTTGCAGAGAAAATGCTCTATGCCGTAGTCGTTCTCTTCCTCCAGACAGTATAGGCGTAATGAGCTCTCGATGTTGCTTACGGTGGTTATATGTTGTCCCTGTGGATTTTGTGCTGTAATAAACCACACAAAGATCTGAAGCTCCCCACTTCTCTGCTTGAGGAGGAAGTTTGCTATCTCCCTGTTATTTTTTTTTTTTTTAGAAAGTACTTTGTAATTTTACAGGAATCCGTAGAGTTCAATCGTCTCTCGTGAGCTTTCCTCATGGACTTCCTGATCTACTTCACAGTGCTCGCTATACTTGATCCTATGATTGGCTGCGTTCCAGTTGGTTGTTCCGCCGATCTGCAATTTGCCAATCCATCGGCCTGTTTGTTACCCTGAAACCGCAGTGTCCGGGTACCTACATAACTGTAATTTTGTTCCATTTTTCTATGTAGCCAAGTTTCAAGTTACATTCGTTAACGATTTTTAAGAGGTTCGCGCAGTTTCCAGTGCGGCTTGATTGTCACTACAGATACAAATTTAGTGTCTACGCCACATCTTATCAATTTACTACGATTGAAAAGCCATCGCCATTGTACCTAAAGCCTGAAATCGGCCTCCAGTTTCCAGCCGGATCGAGCACCATATTCTGTTTTTGGTCTGTCTGTGTAGATGATTTTCTTCAATATTCCCAGTAGAGTTTCTAGATCTCTTCATTGATCTCTTGTGGGAAACGAATCGAAAGTATATCGTCTACCAAAGGAACCTCGAGTTACTAACTTATCATTTGGCGCCGGAAATAAGGATATTGCTCTGACAATCTGCTAAACAACGTCCGCTGCCCTGAGCTCCAATCGTCGTGCTACAATCCGAAAGAGTGTAGTCGACACATCATATTCATTGAAGAATTATACTCATACTACAGCATACACGTTTATTCTTAAGAACGTCGTAATATAAAATAATTAAAATGCTACAAAAAGAAACCACAACTAAATATTTTTCTATTTCAAATATGTAAAACAGAGTAATATTATTTTCTTTGAAAAAGAGTTACAGCAAGAGCGCGAGATAGGGACGGAGCTAAGAGCATTTGGCATTTAAATGCAACACAAAAAGCGGAAGCAAATGCAAAAAAGAAAAAATGGCAAAGCCGTCCAAAAAAAAACTGGTTTGCGAAATTATCATGTAGAAGAATTCACCGCAAGGATGCGCATTTGAAATGCATTGCCTTTTTGAAGGATACCTAAATATCTACATATTTGTAGAATTCGTCAGCGCTGAAGCGTAAAGTGGCGCGTTGCCAGTGTGTGTGTGTGTTTGAGATATGCGATCGTGCGTGGAAGAGGTGGAGTGGAAGAGTGCGTGGTAGCGCTTTTTGAGAGTGTTTTTGTTTATTTTTTTTGTAACAACAACATACGGCAACTCTTTTGACACCTCAAAATTACATAAATAAATATTTTTAAAAGGACCATAACCCAGCAAAAATTCTCGGAGCCTTCATAATTTTGAAGTCCGATATGAATCCGATATAGTATGTGTAAAATACGAGTTTACGCATTTTTTTTTATACTTTTTTAGTTTTTTTTATTGTTTTTAAAATCGATAACTGTAATTCATAGATGCTGTTTCGAAAAAGGGGAATTATAAAAGTATCACTAATGTTAAATATAATGTTTAATGTCTTACTATATGTTGGCGTTGAATTAAATTTCAGGTTGATGTCAGCTTTGAATCCGGAGGAGAATAGAAAATAGGCAACACTATAAAGCAAGCAGTGAAGTTGAGTAAGGTTCCACAATGAGAGACGAGGAGAAAAAGCGTTAGTGCAGCTGCATACTTATATGTACTTGGAAACCAAATGGAGAGAGGATGAAGAGAACTGCGTCAGGGAAGGGAAATGCAAAAAAAAAACATTTTTTTTGGTTTTACTAGTCAAAGGGGAAGAAAAAAGAGCCATGAATATGAGTTTAATAGAAGTATTTTAAGACTCCTATTCAGGCTCAAACAGACTCGTATCGAGCGACCACCTTAGTCACCAAAAGAAATACATATATTTCGTACACCAAAATGAGTTCATAATGAGTGTGAACGCCCCGGTTTAAGATTTCATTCTGACTTTTTCTGACTCTTTTATGACTCGGAATGTTTGCTGGGATAAGCTTTTTTGTGTGTGTGCTTCGCTATACCTAAGCACACGCTTTATGTTACATTTTAATTTAATATGCAAACATCACATTTTGGACAATGAAGGAATAGAGCAGCGAATTGCCCCGCGGAACGAAGCTCTCGTAGCCCAAATTGCTCTTATAAACATATATATACAGACATACATGTCAATACGTATGTGCGTACACATCTTAGTTATGTTTGTATGTATGTAATTAGCTTTGCTTTGATGTGCAATAACAAGTCTTTTTCTGCACAAAAGGCGATGCAGCATGTCCTGCTGGGTAAGCTCTAGTAGGTGCATACCTCTTTTTTGTCCTAGTACCTAATTACACCGTGTAAGCATGAATTTTGTTTTCGTTCGACTAAAATTGCATTTATGTCAGTGGTCGCTAAGAGATTAGAACAAGAAAATTATTTGACGCAAAATTGCACTAGCACTCTGAAAAAAATACCCGTAGTTAACTCAACAACTTTCCGCTGTTGAATCTCCGTCTTTGATTCAACAGCAAAAGTATTTGTTTTAACGGCAAAGTTTTTGATTCAACAACTTTCCATAGTTAATTCAAAGACGGACGTTTTTGATTCAAAAACTCCCTTGCTGTTGAAAAATTTTGAAGTAAATAAAAAATAGAAATTTTTTTTTCCAAACTCGTTCAATTAATTTAAATTTTCGGGAAAAATATATATGTACATATGTGTACATATATGCAATATATAATTACAAATAAAGGTAAGTCACAATAATGATATTATTTATATATTATTATAATATATTAAAATTATATGTACATCCATATATACGTTGAAAAATTTATTTTGTATTTTCAGATTAAATATGTTTGATTATCCCGTTTTTCCGATAGCGAGCAATCGAACGAGCCAAATCTGCAGGTAAAACTTGTCGGCGATGAGAAAATAATCAAATTATTCTTGTCGTGGGAGTTATGTACAGGTGCATTGATGCAGTTCAATGAATGCGGTATCAAAAATATTGAACTGCTTGCAATGATGCACTCCCACGACATCGACGAAATATTAAATAAAAAAGAACTCATCGCCGTCAGGATAAAATTCCGCAAACCTACAAATGTGGCGGTCGGAAAACAATAAAGAATGTGTTATTAAATAATAAAAAAAAAAATAAGTTGAGTTTATGTGTTTGTGTTTGTGTAAAAAGCCCTGCAGACAGTGATAGTCATTTTATATATCATTTGAGGCGCACGATTGATGGATAATTCTGTCACACACTGCCTACAAGTTTCCATAATTTTTATATGGACGGTGTGAAAAATGTAATGAAAACCTTTGTGTCCGTGTCTCTTTTCATCAATCGCGTTGTTCAAATGATGTATCAAATGACCATCACTTGTTTGGTGAAACCGGGCCTTAGTATTAATATTACTATGTAAACATATATATTATATAAAAAAAATAAAATAAAATAAAATAAAATAAAATAAAATAATATCTATTATATTAAAAAAAATTACTATTGTTTACAATTTTTTTGATGTTAACTTAAAAGCCTAAGCATTTGCTTCAATGGTGCCCGTTTTTGGACCAAAAACTTTTGCTGTTAGTTCAAAAGCAAAAATTGTTAGCTTGAATACGAAAAGTATTTAAATTAACGGTGCTCGCTTTTGGACTAAAAAATTTTGCTGTTAATTCAAAAGCAAACACTGTTAACTTAAATGTAAAAGTATTTAATTCAACAGTTTCCGTTGTTAACTTAAATACGAAAAGTATTTGAATCAAAAACGCTCGCATCTTTGAAACAACAACGGAGCGTTGTTGGGCACATTTCAACTGCGGAAAGTTGTTAATTTAACTGCAAAAGTCTTTGTATTTACAACGTTTTTTTTTTTCAGAGCAGTAACCGCAGGTCACAGGAAGCAAGTAAAAAGAAAACACTTTTAGCGCCCTGAAATATGCAAAAAATTTTATATGCATTCAAAGCCTTGCAAACGGTTTTAACAATGCATGTACCCTGCAGAAAATCGCGTTAGTTGCAGTCCAGTGCAAAGCTAGTTCAAAAAGAGGCAGGATTGGTTCTCGTTCTATTCCAAAGTAATGCTTTCAAATGTCTTTTTTTTAACATGGCGATGTCCTACGAAGTGGCAATTATCACCCTTTGCAGAATTTTAGAACGCGTTCTAAACCGCTTACTATATGCACAGTCCTGGGACAGTTCAAAAATCATTAGCTTGGAGATAGTTCAAAAGTTGGCACTTCAGGACTAGTTCTAAAATGGTCGGTGTTTGGTCGCGCTTTACAGAAATACTCCTCATTCGGCAGAACTCTTATCTAATATATTGAAAATAAATGCGGAATTTTTTAATAAAATAACAAGTTTTTGAAGCTTAACGATACAAAAGGTGGAAATATCCTTCGTTTCTTAAAAATGCAAAGTAATATTACTTTGGTTGCTTGTACGTCCTTTTAACCAAATTCGTTTTGATACTACCTAGCAAAGACAGCAAAAATGGACATTATTGTAAAGTGCAAGATTTGTTGTTGCTCCACTTTAAAGTAATATCTGTAAACATAAGAAATTGTCATAAAGTCACAATTATAAACTGAACCGTTCTACAACGCTTTAGAACTAGTTTTGAACTCTTTAATTCTAGACTCTCTTTTTTCGGGACTGTCTCTTACATTAGCTGCAGGGCATTTATGCATCTCCTTCAAATTGTCTCTAAGTGATTTTTGTATGAAATCTCTGAGTTGTAGCATAGTGTAAACCGCACTCAACTGCCCATCACTCTTCCTTCCAACCCAACCGCTGCTTTATTGCAATTTCTTGTTATTTTTATATTAGCAGCTACTTAGAGTGGCACTGGTAACAAGCTGCATACGTGTATTATTAACATGCTCCTTATCTGAATTCATATGTATATCATTATATAGAAGAATGTGCTTTTAGTGTTTCGCAAATTTGTCTGCCTACTTCAATGTATGTGTGTATGTATGTTTGTGTGATGGCTCTGTGTCCTGCAGCCTCGAACGTTCCTACAATGTTAATGCGTTAAATTAGCTATTGTTTTTGTTAGGACATGTGTTAAATTTTAATGAAATGTTATGTACATCATGTGCATTCTTAATACATAAAAAACAAGTGTACATACATATGCACATACATTGGTATTTATCTTCAATTATTATTTTAGTTAAGCAGCTGTGCATAGTCTAGAATATGGGCAATTAAAATAAAAGAATTTTATAAGAGCGCATAGGTGCGCTAATGTAAGAATATTAAAATTCCAGAACGTTGATTTGCTGTGGCCCACTCCTTATTATATGCATTCTAAATGGAAAACGATACTTTGTATTTCCCTCTACTACATTGTAAAGCATCTTTTTGCAACGCACGTATTTTTCGATCAAGTAAATTTAGTAACATTTTTTTTTAAACTGGCAACGCTAACAAAAATAATTAATACGAAGCAATTTCTTAAACTCATTTAATTTGATACCCATATTGCAGGGCCGTGCGCAGGAATTAGCCTTGGGGGGGGTTTTTAATTTTGGTTTGCATTCGCATACATTTTTCGCTAAGATAAACATATTTGCTGAAACAGATATCCAGACCCATACACCATAAATTTAAATGTTCTCTAACTTTTCTGAAACTCATTATGATTCATCAAAACCTAGTTAACCAGGTCCTGAATAGTACACGGAAAGAATTTTTTACTAGAATCAATGCCGAGACAAGAAAAATTAGACTTGACTTTGAACTTAGAAAATAATTTCTTAATATCAAGAAAATCCAAGAAAATTGGATTTTAAATAAATAAGTAAAAATTTTCTTGCTTCAAGTGAAATTGGATTTTAAATAAATAAGAAAACATTTTCTTGCTTCAAGTAAAATTGGATTTTAATAAATAAGAAATAATTTACTTAGGGTAAGTGTTTTTTTCTTGTTTTTTGAAATAAATTAAGAAATTATTTTTTTGTTGCAAGTAAAACTTTTCTTATACGAGCTTAAGTAAGTAATGCGGGATACACACATCGTAGTATAGTAATAATATTTCGATCTATACCACATATGTGTCACCCTCATATTGTAGTTTAATTGAAAATTTTCATAGCATAGCCAAATCATAATATTGATATTCTAATATTCATACCACATGTGTGTCTGAGGCATAAGAAAATATTATATATTAAATTAAGCAAATATTTTCTAAAAATATTAAAAACGTAAAAAATAAGTAAAATGAAAACTGATCATGAGGGATTAGAAAACCATAATTAGTCAACTAGTATTTTCCTAGGACTTGTTTATTGAAATGACAACATTTTATTTAATATAAATGAAGATGCAAATAGTGAACTCCTTATACCAAATGCTTCACTAACAATCTGAGAATTGCAAAAATATTCAGAAATATGCAAAGCGGATGGCAAATGAAAAAAAATACATGTAACTTTGGAAATGCAAATTCAGCAAGAAAAATTTTACTTCGCTCAAGAAAACGTTTTCTTATTCATTTTACATTTTTTTTTCGCTGTATTTTGTTGTTCCAATTCGTCGAAACACAATTTTCTTAAATTCTTCTTGATATTAGCAAAAAGATTTTCTTCATTTAAGTAAATTTAAGAAAAGATGTTCTTATTTATTTAAACATTTTTTTTCAACATTTTTTTTTCTATAGATTTTGTTAGTGTTCTTGAATAAGAAAATAATTGTCTAATTTTTGGAAAACTCAATTTCTTATTTCCAGTAATAATTAAGTCAATTTTTCTTATTTTCCTAAAAATTTTATAAATTGAGTTCAAGGAAGCATTTTTCTTGATTCAATTATACAAATTTCTTTCCGTGTACTGTTTACAGTACTTGTTATTTGAAACTGCTCACTGTTTTCACAAAATGAACATTTTTTGTTATCAGTACAATTTTTATAAAAACGCCAAACGAACATATGCTACACAACTTTGTAATTTCGGAAAGCTCCAAGTGCAATTCAAAGTGCCGAACTTATGTATTGGCCAACCTTAATTTTTGCAACTTTTACCAATTCTTCTTCCGTAAAATTATTGTAACTAATATTGTCAAAAATTATGAGTCAAAATTCAATGCAAAATTTATAAACTGTATTTTGAAAATTTCTGCAAAATCATTGCAACTTAGATTTGGTCATGGGGGGTTTTAACCCCCAAAATCCCCCCGTGCGCACGGCCCTGCCATATTGTCATTTTTAATTTATTTAAAAAAATTTTATTGAGCTAAAAAATTTCAAACAGGTGGCAACTAAAAAAATATTTTTGTTTTGCAATTAAAATTCCTATATTTTTTCGAAAATATATACGATATGCCGTTATACATTTATTTTTTTTAATTTACTTAATCTAATTTTTTAAGAAGGTGGCAACCCTACAAAAATGTTTCCAGCGATCAGCCTTTTTATCAGCACTTTGATAACATATCAGCCAAAATTGGCCAAAGGTGTAACTAAGCGCCAATTGCGTTTCATTTGCAAACATAAATAAGAACTATAATTTTTATAAAGATAGCATATGGCATAGTACATACAAATCGTCTCCCCTACTTCTGTATCCACCAAAAAAAAAAAGAAAGAAAAACAAGAAACAAACGAAATGCCAAAAGTAATTTGTCATTCAATTCGCGCGCATTAATTCATTGCTTGTAGTCCTTTTACTCGCTTAAGCTACTTTCAAATCAACTTTTAATCAATTAATTTACTTTTTCCACAAACACACACAATTTGCACCCTTGCAATACGATTCGATTACACCGTCAGCGAGCACAACAACAACTCGATTTCGGTTACGCTGAAGAAAGTTAAGAATTTCAATTAGCCATTTGAAAGGACATTGGATAAGAAGTAAGTACTCTTAGAGCAACAATGATGAGTAGCAATAGAAAGACAGATAGCAGCTCAACAAAAAAAAACAACAACAACAATAATAAGCAATATAAGGTGACAAGCAAAAGAACAACAAAGATATTGAATGATAATTGAAAGCAAGAGGAAGAAAAATAAGAAGAAGAAGTCAATAAGCCAAAAAGAGAGGACTTCCTTATGTTTGTGGCTTATCAGCGCGCTGCTGCAGTTGTATGAAGCGTAAAAGTGCAGACATTGGTGACTTATCTGTAACCTTATAAAATAGCTGATTCAACCAATCTTACGACAAGCTGTGTTACTAGTCATTGGTGCCTTATCGTAATTCTGTAGCTGTATCGTTAACTTACAGACCAATTGGATTTTGGTTAGCAACCCTAAATCCGTAAGCAGCTGACACTTGTGAAGGCAGTTAAAGGAAGGTAGGCGCATAGGCGAATTCAGAAACTTCTTTTTTTATTTACAAAGGTAGGTTTTAATATCAAAATCAAAGCGAATTCACTTCATGGCCAATAGTAATGGGCGAGTCCCAAGCGAATTCAGATTTTAACAAGGAGAAATATTATTTTGACATTACAATCTACCAATTAAAATAACAAAATACATGGGAAATTTCTTAATTCGCCTATGCGCCTACCTTCCAAGATCTGCCACGACAAGTGTCAGCTGTTTACAGATTTACGGCACCACTAACAGCTCACATGGATAGCGATAAAATTACAATAAGGTTAACGATACTGAAATACTTATAAGTCACCAATGTCTGAACCTTATGAATGATAGCTGAAGGCGACAAATAACGAATGTTTCACACCGCAATTGACTTAAGATTTTGGCCCAATGTACGCTTGCTTTTCTGGCTTTGTTTGCTTCCGTTTTCTTTGCTTTACTTTGCAAGCTTCTATAGCCCAATGCTAGCCTTGAACGCTGTCATATTAATCAGCTGAATATTTATCCAAGTTCGTGCTAGCAAATCCTTTCTTGAATCTAAAAGTTAGACGGAATGAGAGCCAAAGCGTGAGTGTAACAATCATAGAGAGCTCCAAATTTCAGCTAGTAAAATTTTTACAAGCTGAAAATATTTGCTGCCAAATTAAGAAACAGCTGTTAAAAAATAAATTAATATACATACATATATATCGTATGATTTTCTTACTTTTGAATTTTGCTAAATTTTTAAAATAGAAATAATGAAAATGAAATGTTTTCTTAGAAAAAAAAGACCGATTAAAAGCCAAAAATGGCATTAAAATAATTTTTTACTAATTTTAGTAGTTTTCCGTTTCTTGATTTCCTGTCTGTTCTGCTCTTTGTGAGCGTAATTCTTTCCATTTTTTTTTCTTTTCATTTCACTTGACAGCTAGCTACTAGTTTCCTAAGAAACAACCCTAAAATGTTGACCCGAAGTGCTGAACAAGTTTTTAATTTTTTCCTCTTCTGCTAATTTTTTGCGTAAAAAATACAGTAGAATCGCACAAAAGTTAACTCGCGAGAAAGTTAAACCTTCGGTTAAATTAACCAAATTTGAGCGCCCACGTACGGCTCTAAAAAGTTAACTCTTGGTTAACTTTTCTGAGCTTATTGATTTTTTTCAAATCCAACCGCTTATTTCTCAGCAAAAGCAAGCTTATTCCCCTTGTTTCTATGTATTCCCGGAATTTGCGTGCATTCCCCGAATATCTGTGTAAAAAGTTGTTAGTCTTTTGAACTACTGAGTGGTGTAAACATAGTTTGTGTGTTAAAAATGGCAACAAAGCAGAATAAACCATCGCAAATTAGATTGAAGTTACATCAAAAAGCTGATATTTTAAGAAAACTTGATGAAGGTATTCACGGAAACCTTGGCATTAGATTATAGTGTATCTAAAGTGGCCATCTCAAAAATAAGGAAAAAACGATATGAAATTTTGGAGGCAGTGGCAAACACACAGGAATTAGCAACCAAGAAAACTTTGCACAGGTCGGAATATCCCGTTCTCGAGGCAAGGTCGTATACATGGTTTTTGAACCAAAGGCAACGCAATTGGGCAATTAGTGGTCCAATTTTAAAATCAAGAGCTAAGCTTGAATTAGCCAAAATGTACAATAGAAAAAATTTTTATGCAAGTGATGGATGGCTAGCAAATTTTATGTATGTAAATTAAATCTAATTTTCTGCTTTATAATGATTAAAACTGAGATATTCAAATAAATTTGATATGTTATATCCCAAAAATTATGTTTATTACCGTATTCTATCAAATTTAAAAACTACCTGGAAAAGTTAATATTTCGGAAAAGTTAAATGCCCTTGGGACCATTTGGTTAACTTTTGTGCGATTCTACTGTAATATTAATAATTTGTAATAATTTTCAGTTAGGGAATACATCTAATGCGTAATATCAGCAGCCATATTGGAAATTGAATTGACAAAAATGATGCCAAAGCTTTCAAAGCGCTGCCAAATAGAAAATTGGGCAATTCGAAACTTTGCAGCGCTTCAAGCGCGTGAAGTAAAGCTGACATTTGGCCAACTTTTATACATTTTAGTAGAGCTCAAAATAATTTTGACATTCCTCACAGCCAAGCAAGCAGAGAAAGCGTGCATTGGGCCTTTACCTTTATAGTTTTTTTCCTCGCCCATTCCTCTCTCGCTACCACCCTTCTACTCACTATTTCGTACAAATTTTTCTACGCAACTCACGTGCGCTTCTTGACGTCAAGTCCAACAAAGCGCATACTTTTGCAACAATTGCCAATTGAAATTAAGGAATGTGTCAGGGAAGTTAATATGGAAGACTTGTGTAAGGGAAATTCAGTAAAATTAGGGCGCGACTTGACGTGGATCTATTTGCGCAAATAAGGAATAAAAATTGTTATTTTGGTGCTGTTGTGGCAGCACTGAGCCATCAGTACTAAGTCTCAAGCCCTCATCCAAGGGCAGCTCCAGAAAACTTACAGCTTCTTTGGGCCTAGTTCAGAGTGACAGAAATGTTTTAGTTGAAACGGTTCAGGTCGAGCAACTGCTGGCGTACGCCGATGATATTGGCAGCATTGGCACTAACAACCGCGCTGTATGTTCTGGCTTCTGAGAGCTGGATAAAGAGGCTAAGAAAAAGGGTTTGGCGGTTAACGAAGACTAGACGAAGTACCTCCTATCGTCACACAAAGAAAGTCTTGGCAGCCACGTTACTGTTGACAACTACAAATTCGAAACCGTTAAAGACTCTCTCTATTTGGCAACCAATATTAACACCAAAAATAATGTTAGCACGGAAGTCCAACGAAGAATCAGCCTTGCCAATAAGTGCTTCTTTGGACTAAGTAGACAATTGAAAAGTAAAGTTCTCTCTCGACGAACCAAAATCACGCTCTAAAAATGCTCATCGCTCCAGTCCACATGTACGCCGCAGAAGCATCGGCAATGTAAAAATCAGTTGAGATGGCACTTGGAGCCATCGAGAGACAAGTTCTTCGCAAGATTTAGGGACCTCTGCGCGTCAGTAAGGGCGAGTATAGACAGAGATTTAATGATAAGCTGTACGTGCTTTAAGACTTTACACAGACATCGACATTGTTCAGCGAATAAAGATCCAGCGGCTGCGTTGGGCAGCTCATGTCGTGAGATTGGATGAAGGTGCTTCGCCACAGAAAGTATTTCTAGCGAAACCTGCTAAAGGCAGAAGAAAAGGTAGACCTCCACTGCGTTGGTAAAATCAGCTGAAGACTGACTCATCCTCCCTTGGTAGTTCCAATTGGCGCCACGCAGCACGAAACAGAAACGACTGGAGCGCTTTATTGGACTTGGCCAGAATCGTCTAGACGGTGTCAGAGTGAAGCGCACATGTGCTCATTGAAAAAAAAAAACTAACAGAATGGAACCGACTAATTGGCCCACACATTTCATACGCTAAAAATGTGCTCATCTTCTGCCAAAGAAGCTTTCACTAAATTGCGTTTGTTTACAACTTAAGCTTAAGCTTTTGGCTTGGGATTCACTTTGTTTCAGTAAAATGTTTACGAACGCGTCGACTTAAGCCTACGAAATAAGAGCGCGCCGCTTGAGTGTATTTAAGCAAGCTCTGTCAACTTGCTTAGTTAAATAGAAGATAGGCGAACAGAAAGTTGAATATTTTGCTTTGTCCTGCTTTAATTTACTTTTTTTCTACATATTTCTTCTCTACATTGAATTATTTTTTTTTTTTGTTTAAAGAAGTAAGCAAAAACCGCATTAGAGGCTGCGAGTAAGCTAGCTAAAGAAAAAATAGACAATTCACACATGTGACGACCGAACGGCTGACATGTGCTGTTTTTTCATATGTTGCAAGTGCTGCGGCGCTCGCTGACGCTGCTTGTTTTTAATCAACGAGGCTTTGCATAATTTCAGGCGTGGCAGCTAAGCTTAACCGCGCATAAACTTGCATTTCAAGCTTGAGCGCGCATTTTACGGCAGCTGTTTTCTGTTTTTTTCTGCATTAACAAATTTTTTCAGAGATTTTTCTATGAAATAAGGAAAAACAAGAAACAGAAATAATCTCAGCAAGAAAAGGTAAATAAGTGTAAAGATGTCCTTTTTTCTTCAGCGCGTGTAAATTGCAAAAATTTACAGTATGTAATCCTTTCTGTGCTATGTTTGCTTAGAATGTGTGCAAAAATTAAAAAAAAAACCCGAGAATGGCCGTTTTTCAAAAAGCGCTGTTGCGTTACGCCACCTGCGGTTGCATGCGGCGAAAGACAATGCCGAAGAGAAGTATGCTTTTGTGGTAAAATATTTTTATGCTTTGTATTACACATTCTTACTTGTCATAGCTATTTTTTTTGCAAAAGATTTTTTCTTTACAGCTGTAAGCTTTTTAACATAGCTTACCTCTTTTCAAGCACCTTTTTCTCTGCGCTTTGTTTTCTTTAATTTTTTTTTTTGTTTTTTCTTTAAATAACGAATATGTCCACATTTTTTCTTGAGCAAATATTCGCGAAAGTTGCTTGTTTGTAAACAATTTGTAGCGCTTCCTTGAAGGTAAAAATTTATATTTTTTATTCTGTGTAAGGCTTTTGAATAAAAAAAAATAAATGTTGCATATTTTTTGGCTCGTATAAGTAACGCTGTGTGAGTATTCTAGGCGCATTGTCTGTGAGGTGAATAATTCCACCTAAGTATGATGATTCATCATTGATGAACCACCTTTTACAACGGATATGTATATATATGTATTTGATTTATTTGCCTCTTAGAGCGCTTTCACATTACTCGGTGCGGTATCGGATCGACATTTTTGGTTTTTACCGAAAGTATACCGAAAGCTTACCGACCACATGTATTTCAATTGGCACTTTTACATTATTGTTGCATACATGAAATCGGTCACCTCTCGGCAGTGGGCGGCACACCCTCCGAGTGTATTTCTGCCATGAAAAAGCTTCTGACAAAAAATGCATTCGCCGTTCGGAGCCGGCATAGAACTGTAGGTCCACCCAATTAGTAGGAAAAACAAAAAGGAGCACACCTCGAATTGGGAGAGAAGCTCGGCCATAAAATTCGTCAGAGTTATAATAGCGCCATTGTATTATTATATATTACATGAAATCGGAGCGGATTAATTTCGGTATACTGCAACGCGGTAAGACCGGCCAGTAAAAGTTGAGGAACTACTGATTAATTTTTTCGGCGTAATAAAAGAAGAAGAATAAAGTCAGTGAAAAATCTCGTTTTGGCTATAAATTTTGCAGGCTATAACGCCTTCGTCTTCGCTAGAAGACAATTATTGTTATTATTTAGTGATTTGTTGAATTTTTTTTATATTGTAAATTTCGATGTTTGTTTTATAATTTTCTGAAGATTACGCAGCGAAAGTATTTCCACAAGTGTCAAAAACACAGCAACGCGGAATCGTTTCGGTAAACTAAAAATACCGATCCGAAGTCGTACCGAGTGAAAAGGCCCTTATATGTATGTCTAAAATCCGAATGGAAAAGACAATCTACTACAGTTCGCGGTATAATTAATTCGATGTGATGTGCAAACTCAAGACCCAGTTAATTTAAACTGATTTCCGGTAGAAAAAAAGTCATCTGATAAGCAAACATACATAGAGTAAAGCTGGAGTTATAGGTACTTAACGTTGCATGAACCAACTCACTAAAAATTTCTGTTCAATGGCGGTTGAGTACATTTGATTACGCACACTTAGCGTAACATAGAAGTCTGATCAATTTAGATATTTACGGAGCGCGCATAAAGCGGCCCGTTTCTCAACTTGTTCCATGCTACGTTAAGTATCTATAACCCCAGCTGAAGTCTTACAATTTGCAGCTAATTTCTACAACAAAAAAACTGTTTTTTTTTTTTTTATTAAAACACACATCTGAATTGAGATCTGAATGAATTGTATTACCATCACGTCTCAACACAAAATATCATTCGATATTTGTTTATTTAGATATATATGTACTTGCGCTACTTCAATTCGTACAACATGCACAAGTATCAACTTTTTATGACTGCTGTAAGCGAGTTCCCCAAGCTATCATTAGCCAATTTTTATTATCACTTGATCTACGCTCAGGTACATAAGTAAGTAATGCTATATCCATATGTGTAGTCCACTTTCAAAAGTGCCTATGTGAAATTTTGTGCGATATTGAGTTTTTGATGGATTGCGTAACAGTATTTAAAGGTGTATAATGTCCATTGAGTATTTATTGCAGAATCCTTTCATATTCGCATTAAATAAAAAATACTCTTTCAGAAGTCTCTATCATACGCCTTAAGGCACCCATTGGTGTCATCTCATATACATATGTAAAGGGTGCTCAAAATTTTAAAACCATTTTATTTCCACCAAAGAGCGTATATGGATAAGAGGGTGCAGTCTGCTGAAACTCCACACTAGATGTCACATTTCGCGCGTGATGGGACTCTCGAAAAATTTTACTCGCTTAACCCGAATCAACCCACGAGCACCATATGGTAACGCAAAACATCCCTTTACATTTTCAAGAAAATAAACAAAAGGAAAAGAAAAAACACCAGGAAAAAGCCGACTTACAATGAAAAATTAATGTAGCTTTACAAAAAGGTAAAGATCGTGTTATTCTGTACTCAAATGTCGAAGCTATTGCGTGTGAAAATGAGGTGACAAAAATTAGTACTGAAAATTCCCGTTTTCAGATATGGCATGTCGGTAAATATAAGTATATTGTATAACTTTTGGAATAAATTGTTCAAATAATTACACCTTTTGAAAGCTAATGAAATTATCTATGTAATGTAAATTAGTTTTTAAAGAAAAAATTCTTCTTTCCAACATTTCTTACATTTTTCTAAAGGCGTTACCATATGGTAGCCGTGGGTCGTCTAGGGTACAGGTTTTTTTTATTGGGCTTCGTGTGATTTTCTCTGCCGTTGTGTAAATTTAACTAATGTAATATTATTAATTTGTTGGAATTTTATAAATTTTCTGCTTGTAGAGGTTTAACCTTACAGCAAATGCTTGATTTCATTCAAGATCAAGATAAGGCATTCGACGAAGGTGGACTAATTGACATACCAACTGTCATTTAGGTAAATACATGGAGCCTCATCAATATTACAACATTTTTGGAGAAGATAATACTGAAGAGGAATGTGCGGGTAAACCAGAGATTGTTTGCCCGACCTAACTAAAAGGCGACTAAGAATTTGTAATAGCTGGTAGCTCGACATTACCCCATTTTGTCCAAGAAGATGAATGGCTGAAGAATATTTCACCATTTTCTCTTCCAATTTTTCCACTGGCGAATACGAAAATTGTCGTAATATACACCGTCATGTTCAATTTGAGAAGTTTTTTAATTATTGTTATCATTTATCAAGCATATTTGCGAAGAAAGTGCAATATATGCTATTGGCCAGAATAGGCCAACCATACATGTGGAAGTATTTAAAAAAAAAGATTTTATTTGCATAACTTTACTAAAAACCTACTTAAATCTCAATAAAGTCAATTAAAAATGTGTTTTTTTTTGTGAAACTAAAAAAAATGTTTCCAAATATCATTTACCCTTTAAACAAAAACCTGTACCCTCGGCGACCCACGGCTACCATATGGTAACGCTAGTTTTTCACATTTTCCGGAAAAGTGCGACAAGATATTGGAAAACGTACTTCATTTTCATGCTCAGGAGGTGGAAATTTATTGGTGTACATACTTTTATGAAAATCTGAAACAAAAAAAGTTCTGGGAAAATCCGGGTTAAAAACAAAAATTCTGTCTCAAGATTAGCTATGTGAAAAATTACTGTCTCAAAACTAGTTATGTGAAAAACTACTGTCTAAAAACTAGCTATTTGAAATATTTAGCATTGATTTTGCAAAAATCTGTCATAGTTATCTATTGCGGTTTTATTTTTTATATCCTAAAATCCCTATAGTAATAACAAAAAACGTAATAAGAAAAATTCACATAGCCGCTTTTGAGAGTGGACATACAT
Source organism: Urophora cardui (assembly GCA_960531455.1). NCBI lineage: Eukaryota > Metazoa > Arthropoda > Insecta > Diptera > Tephritidae > Urophora > Urophora cardui. The sequence continues at coordinate 23,817,312 of OY482671.1, read as the reverse complement.
ATATACGAGTACATTATTTATTAAGAAGTTATTATTGTTGAATAATGCACGTACTTCATGAGTGGAATACCTACAACGTGTCATGAAAGTTTTATGTTATTGGCAAAAAAATATGAGAACATGAAAAGATGAAATATATCAATGATGATACAAGTAAATATTATAAGTATGCAATAATGGGATTGTACTAAGTAATAGCTAAGTAAGTAGTAAAACAACGAAGTAAATAAAAATGAAATAAACTCACTTTTTGTATGAGGGAAAGAGAATAATTCTAAGCAAAGCTACAAGTTGGAAAGTGTAGCAATGGAATGAGCGTGTTTTTATGCCATCATTGGATTTTTATGACACTTGACAGATTTGTTGTGTCACCACTCATCATCAATACCAGGCGCGGATCCAGGATTTCGGCAAGGGGGGGGTTTGAAAATTTTTTTTGGAAGATGTTTTTAAGGGCAGACGCTGGTAAAAATATGGACTAATACCACCTACTATTATTATTCTATATACTAGTTGCACCATTTCCCGCACCTTAAAAACACCAAACTCAAAACCCTCCAAATTAACAATATCTATGTCATCACATAAAGTGCAGGAGATTTCAATTGAATTTCTAAATAACATGTATAACGTACATGTATTTAATAAATTCATAAATTAAAAAAGCCGGCATATGCGGGTGTTAGGCCTTCAGATGGCTCTGAAGCTACTTTATTATAAACTTGACCACTGCGCGACACCTAGTGAAGGGTAGCAGTTATTATATGATATAATTTGAAGCGCGAGGTCGCTACTGCGTGTTCTAAATTTTCAAACGTGCAACCAAAGAACGTATATTGTATACTCTGAAAAAAAATACCCGTAGCTAAACCAACAACTTTCCGCTGTTGAATCTCCGTCTTTGATTCAACAGCAAAAGTATTTGTTTTTACAGCAAAGTTTTTGACCCAACAATTTATTCAAAAACGGCCGTTGTTGTTTCAAAAACTTTCTTGCTTTTAAAATATTTTTTGTGAGAAAATATTTTTTTGTGAGAAAACCAACAAAAAAAAAAAAAAAATTATGGAGAGAAGATGAAGAGAAAAATCCAAAAAAAAGTTTATTTTTAGCAACAATTTTCTCCCCGTTGTTGATTTAAAGGCAAAAGTATTTGACCCAACAGTTTCCGCTGTAAACAAAACTAATGAGAACATATTTTTTTAAAATTTTATTTTTACAATGATTCAAATAATTCATGGATTCTTTTTTAGGAAATGGAAGTATAAATAGGTTACTACAATTCAATATAATGTTGAATGTTCCACTATATGATGATTGAATAGAATTTCAGGTTGATGTCATTGTTCGAATCCGCAGGAGAATATAAAATAAAGAAGAAAAATCAGAATAAGAAATAAGGATAGCAACCAGTGAATGATAAGAAGGAGAGAAGAATAGAAGAACAAGCGGAGGCTACATATTTGCAGTTGGGACCCGGGCGGAGAGAAGATGAAGAGTAAAATGCAAACAAAAATTAATTTTTAGGTGAAAATTTTTTCCAACAATCTCCGTTATTGACTTAACTCAACAACGCTCGCACCTTTGAAACAACAACGGAGTGTTGTTGGGCACATTTCAACTGCGGAAAGTAGTTGATTTAACAGCGAAAGTCTTTAGATTTACAACGTTTTTTTTTCAGAATAGGAAGGGAAAATTCGGTATTTTGACCGAGTGAGGTGGAAATCGTTTAGTCAAAAAAAGATGGTGACTTCGCGAGTTCCTTCCCATCATTTTTCAAGCTCGAAATCGTTTGTTTTTTCGCGGCGAAAAATAAATTTATTTTGACATTTCTTTTGCTTGACATTTAGTTATTGTTTCTATTCATACTCTACCGCCACTGCAAAGATGGTTGAAAATGAGCCGGGCTGCAAATTTTAGAATTTTGTAAAAACCTTGATCTGATGAAAAGCTCTGTTGCCACTTTTTTTATCCTTTTGAAACATTTCAATTTTATGAATGAATCGCTTGTAGTATTTTAACTTCGTACTCGTTTTATTTCTTGTTTTTGGTGGTTGATTTGATTGTATAGTACGCGCTTATTGTATTAGATTTAATTCCTATAATGTTTACTTGAAAGAGTTTTTTAGTGCTCAGCACGAAATTTTTATTTAATTCAATTTTTAATTGTTGGGGTAAGTGGAAAAAAATTCAACAACTATTTACAGCGAAGGTTGAGTGTATAGCTATTTCACGAAAAACCATTTTCGAACATCAGCACTGTTTCCGGAAGTGGATGCTACCGGGGATTGAACCCGAGTACATTCCATCTTCAGCCGCTATGACCCAATGCATAAACACACTCGGCCATTGAGACTCTGTGCAACCTGTTGGATTTTCCCCACTTTTGCCTTTTTCATTTTCAATATGTTTATGCGTTGGGTCATTGAGGCTGAAGATGGAATGTACTCGGGTTCAATCCCCGGTAGCATCCACTTCCGGAAAGAGTGCTGATGATCGAAAATGGTTTTTCGTGAAATAGCTATACACTCAACCTTCGATGTAAATAGTTGTTGAATTTTAATTCCTCTAAATTTCGGGTATTTTCTATTTAACTATAAGTTGTAATTGTATGTTATTATTGCCTACAAGGACAACTATTTTAATGAACTGATTCAATTGTACCTGTTCCACCTTGTGGATATGTGCATATAAAATATAATCTGAAAATAAATGTCGAGTTTTGCCTTTGGACAGCTAAACCCATCCAACCATTGCTTTCCTTGATCAGTTTGGGAAATTTGGGCGCAGAATCTATAAAGGCATTAACTTGGGATCTATGATAAACCACAAGGGGGGGGTTTGAACCCCCAAACCCCCCCCCCCCCGTGGATCCGCCACTGATCAATACATAATGGTAGGTGTGTACTTACATACATATGTACGTACATACATACGTAGATACATATGTTATAATCATAAATTTTTATGTGTAATAAATAAATAATAGCTACATATTCGTGCCATAATCGACCACCACCGAAATTCAGCATTTTTAGAAATTGGTTTCTTTTCTTCTGAACTTTGCACGTTCTAACACAAAGCGGAAATTTTTCGAAATACAAAATAAAATATATAAAAAAAAAAAAACAAATAAAATAGATTCGGTGAGAAAAAAGCTTTCCAAAGTATGAAGAGTCAAACTAGGTTAGCTTAGCTAGGTTACGTTGGCTGGAATCCAGTTATACCTCACCTAAACCAGATATGGTGTGTTAGTGTTGCCAACAGCGCATTGGGGCATTACATTTTATTGATACTGGAATGCAACTCTTTGCCAGTTTTAATATTTTGCGTATTTCCTGATCAGGAATACCTAGCGCATAGACTAGACTAGAAAGCCACTGTACATCCTCTAGCTTCTTTACATTCGTATTTTTATGAAGTGCCGTCCGTCAAATCAGAATTCTCTGGTGCATTAATAGGCATCAACAGTTGAGTTGATAGGCTCCAAGTTTTACGAAGTGTCACGCTGCAGGCGGGTGGCTTTCTTCACTCTTTCCCTACGTCAGCTTGATATGCAATATGACTCTCAGATATTTCGTGAATTCTGCAGGTGTCCACTGCGGTACTTTAAACCATTTCATTAAATTCCGAAAAGTTCTGAACTCTTTTTATTAGTTAACTCAAATTCAATTTTAGTTCTGAACTCGAACGATGAATCCGCCTTATAAGCTAATGTAGGTACTAGCTCTCTTCAGCCTGATGGGTTTACAGATTAGATATCTTCTGAAACTGAATGCTTTGCTTAAATCGGAGAGATTTGTCATTTTTAACTGGCTACAAGAATGTTCTTACTTACCCCCATATCCACCAATTCCTTCATTTGTTCTGATTTAGTTCTTTTCTCTTTCTGTTTTATGTTTTTTCATGCGCGAAATCTGCGGTTTAACAGCTCGTAAGATACACAGATTGCAATCACGCGAAAAGGGCACTTAGCCAAAAATCAAGAGCGCTGGAGGAGAAGTGGGTTGTAAGCGACTTCGCTCTGCATATTTATATTACTTATATTAGGCGCATTTCTGTCGTACCCAAGCATGAAAAGAATACTCGCTTATGCATCAAATTACCTTCAAAGCAACAACACCAACTCGACTATTTTAAAAATAGTCGAGTTGGTGTTGTTGCTTTGAAGGTAATTTTATGAATAAGCGAGTATTCTTTTCATGCTTGGGTACGACAGAAATGCGCCTATTGTACATTTTTCGCCTTCTTCAGACATCGATTGGTAATGGCGTCTATAAGTGGCTTGTGCTTCCTTTTGCAGTGCCGCGCGGTTAACATTTTTTTTTATTTAAAAATATTGTGTATTTATGTATGTATGTTTATTTGCAATGTTTATGATTTATCAATGCTTTTAGCAGCAGTCAAGTGAGCGTAGGGCAGGCGGCATGTTTTTCCGTCTATTGGCAGAAGTGGCCGCCGCGACCAAACAGCAAATGGCGAATGGCCGCGTAGCGCGCGCCTCCTTGCCTTGTCTGATCAGCGTTGGCGGCTTAGTATTATTTTTTTTTTATTATTTTTTTTTATTTTTTTTTAGAAAATTTGCATAAAACCGCACAGCGCCCACATTTTTTAATTTTTTGCGCTGATTTTTTTGGCTTTACGAATATCTTATTTCCCTGCCCAGCCACCGCTTATGCCACTGCCACTTTATGTCTGTTCTTCCCCATTCATGTCTTATTAGCCTTTGGTTAGATACTTTGCTCTTGTTCAAAAATGTGTTTCAAGCATTACCCACTACTGTCTATTTACTTCACAAGTTACAGCTACATCTCTTACTTCGCTCTGTGCTTACTTCCTCTTTTTATATCTTAATTTTTTTTTGGAAATGTCAATTGAATGTGACGCGAAATTGCAAAAATCTTGTCGCCAAATGATTAATGATTGCCAAAGCTTAGTGTATTTCTCTCTGCTCCTCTTTTCATTTTCCATCACTATCCACTCTTCCCTCTACTATCATTTGTCTCTTTTATTTCTAATTTCATCAGCAGTCTTATTCGAAATTGTAATTTGATTCAGCTTACAGATTATGGCGCATGTGATGAGTGGGAGGATTCTGTTATATGTAGATACATATATATTTTTAACAAGGACATCAAATTTGATTTGAAAAAAAAAAAAAAACAGTGGATGAAAATTCGAGACGGCTTTTGTGGCGTGTACAAAAATGTATCAATGCTAAATCAGTGTGAATGTGACTTTTTAATTTAATTAGCACTTAAAAGCTGCTGGCCTCAGAGAGTGTTTTCAATTTGCTTCAACGAATTTCTTCGGCAGAAATTCAAGGTATACATATGTATGTATATATGTACATAAATACATATCGACGGCTGAGAATAAGATCGCCCTATTTCAAAAATTGTTTCAAAAACGCCCTATTCCAAAAATGTTTGAATAACGTCCTATTTCAGATTTTGCTTCAAAAACGCCCTATTTCAGAATTGGTTTCAAGAACGTCCTATTTCAGACAATTATTCAAAAACGCCCTATTTCAGATAAATATATATGGAATTTTCTCTGAAATAGGACGTTATTGAAACAAATTCTGAAATAGGGCATTTTTTAAGCAAAATCTGAAATAGGACGTTATTGAAACATTTTTTCAAGTAGGGCGTTTTTGAAAAAATTTTTGAAATAGGGCGATCTTATTCTCAGCCGTCGATATTTTCTCGAAGAAATGTAGCAACTCTCATTGTAACACAAAATTTTTTTGTGGGTTGCCACCTGTTTGAAATTTCTTTAACTCAATAAAGTTCGCAAAAATCAATTAAATATTAAAATGAGGGTATCAAATTAAAGGAGTTTAAGAAAGCTGATCGCTAATGATATTTCTTCTAGGGTTGCCAGCTGTTTAAAGAAATATTTATTATATAAATTAATAATTTAAAAATATTATGGCATACGATATATTTTCTCGAAGGAAAGACGGAACTCTCATTGCAAAACAAAAATTTCTTTGTGGGTTGCCACCTGTTTGAAATTTTTTTAAGCAAATAAAATTTGTAAAAATCAATTAATTATTAAAATATGGGTATAAAATTAAAAGAATTTCAGAAAGCTGATTGCTGGAAATATTTTTGTTGGGGTTGCCACCTTCTTAAAATATGTTGATCAGATAAATTAATAAGATAAAAATATTATAGTACTTGTATATCGTAAATTTTTTCGAAGAAATGTAGGAACTCTCGTTGTAAAACATATTTTTTTTTGTGCGTTGCCACCCGTTTGAAATTTTTTTAGCTCAAAAAAGTTCGTAAAAATCAATTAAATATTAAAATATGGGTATCAAATTAAAGAAGTCTCAGAAAGCTAGTCGCTGGAAATATTTTTGTTAGGGCTGCCATCTTCTTGAAAAAGGTTTGGGTAAATTAATAAAATCGCGTATGTTTTCGAATACGCTCATGGCAAACAATCTTTCTTTTTTGAGGGTTGCCAGCTTTTTAAAAAAATTCGACTAGGTAAATTAATACAATAAAAATATTATAGCATATCATATATTTTTCGTAGAAACGTAGGAACACGCATATGAAAACAAATTTTGTGTGTGGGTTGCCACCTGTTTGAAATTTGTTAGCTTAATAACATATCTAAAACTAAATGAAATATTCAAATATGTGCATCAAGTTAATTAATTAAGAAAGCTGAACGCTGAAAAATTTTTTGGTAGTATTGCCACCTTCTGCAAAAAACTAAATTTGCCTGATCATGAAATATTTATGTGGAATACAAACAAATTCTTTACAATGTAGTCGAGGAAGATAAAAATTATTGTTTTTTCTCTAATGCATAGGGATGCAAAGCGCATTAGGGTATGTACACACATTAGGTTAGTCCCCAAATGTATAGAAAAAAATTTTATAGCATATTTCTTCAAACTCACCCCCTAGGTCGATGCAAATTCAGACGAAGATACCACATATAAATTTTTGCCCCGATCAGAGATGGTTAAAGGGTATCGCACATTACATTTTATTCGCGAATAAACGTTTAAAGTGGCCTTAAATTTTTCCTACATACTATTCCAAGCTTCCCTCAGCTCTTTCTACACTCTCTATCTCTTTTGCACATTCCATTCTGTTTCGGAAATTGTCAATTGCATGCCATAAGTGCTCTTGTAGATAACCCTCAGATATCCAGCGCACATTAATATTTCATTAACATAAAATAAAAACAAAAATAACTTTCTTAGCAAAACTCAAAGCTCAATAATGGCAAGGCAAACATGTTTTTGAAAGAGAATATGCTAATAAATAAAAAGCACAAAAAAAAAACAAAAACAAAATTTATGCATGAATTTTGATCTTCCGCATCAATGACCTGTAAAATTGACTTATCCGATTTGGAGCGATTGAAGCGCACAGCAAACTGCCAACAACAACAATGCACGTACTTAGATACGATATCAATAGATAATAACAATTACAACAAAAACAATAATAATGATGATAATAAGAAAGAACAAGGCAAACAAAAACAAAAAGTTGAAATGCCACTTAATACATAATAAGCAAAAAAAAAGTTAAAGAAAGACGCGGAGTTGTAAGCAGAGAGGAGCGCGCGGCGGGCATCAGCGCTACAGCCGCTTTCTGATTAATTTTATTTTACTTTGAGAAGGCGCGCTTTCTTATTGTTGTTGTTTTTGTAATTGTTTAAAATGTCTTTAATAGCAGTGCTTTGCGTGTTCGCGCTGTGCCGCGCTTTGGCCATTAAGGGAAGGTGCTGCGGCATTGCGACGCGCGCTCACCCCAAATTTATGCAAATTTAGCAGCGCACGGGCTATATATGTATATGTATGTGTGTATATAAATATGTACATATATATGTTCGCGTTCTCGATTATACGCTATAAAATTGCTTACCTCTAAGCGCGCAATGGCTGATTATGATTTAGTAGAAATCCATGCAGGCCGCCGAGTGTTTGCTGAGGGTTTGTGGCGGCTTTGCCATGTAATCCGCGCACAAATGCCAGCGCATCAATTTCAATTTCCCAATTTTAATGTTTGTGCTTTTGCAATTTTTCAGTTTCAAATTTTGCAGCGCGTCGGGAATAATTTTATGTAGTTTTGTTTTTTGTTATGTAGAGTAAAGCTTCTTGTTGTGCTTTCAGGGGTTGCGCGCTGATGAGCGTCGAGCGGCGGCGCCCATTAAAAACAGCGCTTAGATTATTCGTTTCGATATTTTTTTTTTGGTTTAAATGGCATTTGGCAGAGTTCAATATATCTCAAATAAATATAAAGGCATATTAACGCACACGCACACATTTGAGCGAGTCGCACATAATATGTATTGTAAAGTGAGGCGCTGCGCCGCGCCGCATTGCTTTTGCTGTCAACTGGGGATTTGTGTGTCGATTTTTCATTTGCCGAAAGCAGGCAAAAAACCAAAATGATTAAGTGTATGCAAATTATAACGCGCAACAACAACAACAACAATGACTATAAGCGCGTTATATCATGTTCAGACATAAAAATTAATTAAGTCAATTGGGCTTGATTGAACATCTCTAGATTTGGTGTTCAGACATATTTAATTTACTTGGCCCATTTAACAGGTCGGCTCAAGATACATACACACATACACGCCGTGAGCTGAATATCAAACTCTCGTGACCTAAATGTCAAAATTGCAAGGAGGACGAAATAATTTGACATTCATCTCACAATTTTTACCAATCGTAAACACGAATGCATGTATAAAATAAGCAGAAATAAAAACAAATTTGATAGGTGATGAAGAAGAACAAGAATGCAGCTGATCTGACGAACCAACCTGTTTAGTGGACACTGACGCTAATCACATTTCTCTTTTCATGACATTTCATTTTACTTATGAAACAAGCCTTTTAACAGGGTTGCATGCAGAATTGTTCTTCATTAACAACTCATTAATTTCTAATGAAGCATTAACTTGGTCAATTTTTGTATGGTAAATTGAGAATCATTGGGCTTGAAAATTGAATGAAGGCTCTTAATGTTCAATTAAGGTTGTGTCTGAACATAACATTAGCAATGTAAGCATGCCAATAATATTTGTTACAACAACAACAACTATAGCTGCGCGTCTTCATTCGCACCAAACAAAAAAAAAAAGAAACAACGAAAAAATGAAAAATTGCGTTGTTTTGCGTGTAACCGTGCGTGGTAATCAACATCCGCTGAACATTACATTGCTTGCTGTTGTTGTTGTTGTCGCGGAAAAGCGCCGGCATTTCGCGTCATCAAGCATTTCGCTTCCATTTCCATCACACCTTCTTTTCTGCTACCCCACCCTTAACGCACTCTTTTCTACGTCACTAAACTGCGCTGGAAATAATTTGCGGGTGAAAGACGCAGCCCAACGTTTATTTGTTGGTTTTTTAGTGTGTTTGTTGTTGTTTTTAGTGTGTGTGTTTGTTGTTTTTGTTGTTCTCATTGCTTGCAAACATATTGTTACATTTTTCGCAAGCCATTTGCAATTTTGTTTGTTAACGCAAGTATTTTGCGAAATTCGCCTCCACCCTTCTCTTCGTTTTACACTTTTTTTTATTTTTGCACTATTTGCTCGTAACTCATTCTATTTAGCTTTTCGCTTGAAGCATTGATTTCCGCTCTCCCATCCAGCATCATCCATTCTCAAGGCATTCTCATTGTCAGCGGTAGTTCGAGCTTGACTGCTGATTGGCTTAAGGGTGATGTTGGTTCTCTAAATTTCGCTTGATTTATGTTTGCAAAAATAAAGAAAAATCAATTAGAAATATTTCTGCTTAATTTCTCAAATATTTACTCAATTTACTCCGCTTTGTGAGAAACTGCTCTAAATAAGCAAGTGAGCTCGAATTCGTGGAAAAATTATCACAGCGTAGTCTTATTTGTCACCAAACTAACCTTGGGCGTACGAACACGTAATCGAATAAAAGAAAGGTGTTAGAGTGACAAAGATAGAGAGAGAAGAGAGCGGTCCTCTTGTTTTTTTACAGATGTATTGGGTCCACGGATGTTAATATTACCTCGTCCGTATCTTCTTGGTCTTATTTATAGCTCGAAGAGCTGGCTGATATCTGAATAAAATTAATTAGAGCATTTTAGTTTAATATTCTTCTCTGCAGTGAGTATAAAGACCAAAGATGACTTGATACGAAACTCTTTTTTACTCTCTCACTTTTACGATTTTCCCACGGGTCTAATGTGGCTTTGTTGCCAGCATCAACACAACATAAAACCCGGCCGATCAGCTGTTTGTGCAAATTGCAGGTGCCAAAAGGAAAACGCGCCAAAATAAATTGTCATTTTCGGTGGATTTTGATGTTTTGTTTTATGTGCCCAATTTTGTTGAAATAATAAAGAATTATAAAAATACAGAGGTAATTGTATTTCTTGTGTGTAATATGCAGTGAAGTTTACTATTTCAACTGGAAAAAATTGTGTTTCAGTTAAAATTATAAAAAACTAGCTGACCCGGCAAACTTCGTTCTGCCCAAAACAGATTTTTTTATTAATTTCATTTCAAAAATTGTTATTACACCGGTATTATTTTTAATAGAAAATTAACGATTTTTCACTACTTCATTGTGTATACAACTTCAAAAATATATAATTTTAGTATTCAGTTTAAGGCTGCACGATACACAACATTTTAAGTTTTCTGTTCCGGATATTTATTTTCACTGAGTATTGGCTATTTTCACTAAGTAAGTAAGAGGATTGATTTAGTATACCTCCATAATGGTTTTCAGGCCCCTCCTCCAAACCTTTTAGATATATTCAGCCTCAAAATTTTAGTCCGTATGGGAGGTGCAATGCCCCATTTTTCGACAAATCTTTTTTTTTTGGGTGAACATGGTATTGATATCGTATATCTGCATAGTGATTTCTATGTACATGCCATGAACGCTTTTAAGGATATTTAGCCTTAAAAATTAAGAACGCATGGGAGGTACCACGCCCCCTTTTCCCAAAACTACTGTTTTTTTCATAAGCACGCTATTGATATCGTTAATCTCCTGATCAATTTTCAGGTCCCAACCTTAAACGCTTTTATAGATATTCAGCTTGAAAAATTAAGTTTGTATGGGAGGTGCCACGCCCCCTTTTCCAATAACCTACACTTTTATGCGCAAAAATTGTTTTGATATCATATAGCTCTGTACCAATTTCCACGTCCCTGACTTAAATCCTTTTAAAGATATTCAGCTTAAAAAATTAAGTGCTGTTGGGAAGTGCCACGCCCCCTTTTCGTATAACTCCTATTATTTTGCCTTAATATGGAATTGTTATCGTTTATCTCCACACCAATTTCCAAGCCCCTAGCGTAAACAATTTTAGAGATATTCATCATGAAAAATTAAGTTTGTATGGGGGTGCCACGACCCTTTTTCCGATATCATTTAGCTCTATACCAATTTTCAGCTCCCTACCTTGAACTGTTTTAGAGATAATCAGCTTTAAAAATTAAGGTTGTATGGGAGGTGCCACGCCCCCTTTTCTGATAACCCCCACTTTTCTGAGTGAGAAGGGTTTTGATATCACCTACCTCTATACCAATTTTCAGCTCCCTACCTTGAACTGTTTTAGAGATAATCAGCTTTAAAAATTAAGGTTGTATGGGAGGTGCCACGCCCCTCTAACATTTTTTAATTTTTTCTTCGACTAAACCTTCGCGAGGTAACAACAAACAAACCCCCCTAAGGAAGTATTTGATTTGGTTCAGCCGTTTTCAAGTTTTAGCGTTACAAAAGGGTATACCCCACAAATCAACAAGTTAACGACCACAACTCTGCTGTATTGAATTTGTACAGAAATAATGGTGCTCGCATTTACAAAATAAAAGCGCAGGATCAGCTAGTACACGCCACACGAAATGCAGACCATGTGGATATAGCTATTATAATACCAGCTGATATCAACAAAACTGGGGGTTTACCAGCGGAACTGGAAATATTTGTGGGGGCAAAAGTCATGCTACGGTCCAATATTGACGTTTCAAAGGGATTAGTAAATGGCGCTATAGGCTACATCAACGAAATCGTTTGGCCTCAATTTCGTCGAACTCAGATGTATGCAACAGATGTACCTTCCGTCCGAATTGATTTCGCAAGAGACGGAGTACATCTTATACACCCGAAAGCCATACAGTTTCCAGCTAAGTACAATTACGGGACGGCTGAAAGAAGAATGCTGCCTTTAATACTATCATGGGCTTCTACAATACATAAAATGCAGGGCAGCACTGTGGATCGCGCGGACGTATACTTAGGTGCGAAACTGTTCGAAGAAGGTCAAGCCTACGTGGCTCTTAGTAGAGTAAGAACTTTGCAGGGACTACGTATAGAGGCGTTGGACTGCAATAAACTAACGGGCAAGAAACCTTGCAATAATGAAGCACTAAATGAATTAAACAGAATGCGAAATAAAAACTAAAAACTAGAAAATAAGAATAGGTAAAAAAACTTTTTAAGTTAAACGGTTTTATGTTATACAGACATTGCAATGTTTAAGATAAATGTACTAAAAACCAAAAAATAATAAAATAGATACAGTCGTGGGAATTATAAACATTTGCATAGACTAGACTAAAATAAAACCGGGGGGCACGTCAATTGTCTACAAATTATCGACTTAAGGTGCGATAGAAGAATCGTTTAATTCGTCGTTAGGCAGTTGGCCCGCAGACGGTGAGGAAATTACTTACTATTTTCTTGCTCATGGAAATTCTAATAGTTATACACTCCATCTTAATAAAAGAGATGTTTCAACTAGTTTATCGTTGGACATTCACACGAGGAATCGTTTCGCTGCTCGTAGTTTGTCTTTAATCGACAAAACATATGATAAAAGTACTACTCGCCACTATGAAACCCTAAAACTCGCTTATAATCGAGCTTGCTAGCTTTTTTCCACATTCTAGCCCTACTTATCACACGTCCATCGTTGTCGGTTGAACAACTGCCTAATTATAGTGTAACATTACAAAACAAACATTTTAATCAACGATTGTAGACAAATGACGTGCCCCACGGTTTTATTTTAGTCTAGTCTATGCAAATGTTTATAATTCCCACGACTGTATCTATTTTATTATTTTTTGGTTTTTAGTAAATTTATCTTAAACATTGCAATGTATGTATAACATAAAACCGTTTAACTTAAAAAGTTTTTTTATCTATTTTTATTTTCTAGTTTTTAGTTTTTATTTCGCATTCTGTTTAATTCCTTTAGTGGTTCATTATTGCAAGGTTTCTTGCCCGTTAGTTTATTGCAGTCCAACGCCTCTATACGTAGTCCCTGCAAAGTTCTTACTCTACTAAGAGCCACGTACGCTTGACCTTCTTCAAACAGTTTCGCACCTAAGTATACGTCCGCGTGATCCACAGTGCTGCCCTGCATTTTATGTATTGTAGAAGCCCATGATAGTATTAAAGGCAACATTCTTCTTTCAGCCGTCCCGTAATTGTACTTAGCTGGAAACTGTATGGCTTTCGGGTGTATAAGATGTACTCCGTCTCTTGCGAAATCAATTCGGACGGAAGGTACATCTGTTGCATACATCTGAGTTCGACGAAATTGAGGCCAAACGATTTCGTTGATGTAGCCTATAGCGCCATTTACTAATCCCTTTGAAACGTCAATATTGGACCGTAGCATGACTTTTGCCCCCACAAATATTTCCAGTTCCGCTGGTAAACCCCCAGTTTTGTTGATATCAGCTGGTATTATAATAGCTATATCCACATGGTCTGCATTTCGTGTGGCGTGTACTAGCTGATCCTGCGCTTTTATTTTGTAAATGCGAGCACCATTATTTCTGTACAAATTCAATACAGCAGAGTTGTGGTCGTTAACTTGTTGATTTGTGGGGTATACCCTTAACGCTTTGTCTATTGCAAACTCATCACTCGTGTCTTGAAGAAGTCTTCCCATTAAAATACTAAAATGCTGGGTTGTTAGCTCACCGACTCTCAAAGCGGAATTTTTTTTTAAGAAAATATTTCTTTTCAAGGTAGTAATACATGTTCCGAATTTCGGCCAAATCGGACCATAAATGCGATTTTTGTAAATATAGCGACCCACGCGCCACCTATCGGAAGTTTTTTTTAGGAAAATATTTCCTTTCAAGGTAGTAATACCAAAGAGTGTATATGGATAAGAGGCTGCAGTTTGAAAAAATTCACACTAGATGTCACATTTCGCGCGAGATGGGACCCGCGCAGTGTGACATCTAGTGTGAAGTTTCGCTGACTGCACCCTCATCCATATATGCTCTTTGTGAAACTTCACACTAGATGTCACACTGCGCGGGTCCCATCTCGCGCGAAATGTGACATCTAGTGTGAATTTTTTCAAACTGCAGCCTCTTATCCATATACACTCTTTGGTAATACTTCAGCCAAATCGGACCATAAATGCGATTTTTGTAAATATAGCGACCCACGCGCCACCTAGCGGAATTTTTTTTTTAAGAAAATATTTCTTTTCAAGGTAGTAATACATGTTCCGAATTTCAGCCAAATCGGACCATAAATGCGATTTTTGTAAATATAGCGACCCACGCGCCACCTAGCGGAATTTTTTTTTAAGAAAATATTTCTTTTCAAGGTAGTAATACATGTTCCGAATTTCAGCCAAATCGGACCATAAATGCGATTTTTGTAAATATAGCGACCCACGCGCCACCTAGCGGAATTTTTTTTAAGGAAAATATTTCTTTTCAAAGTAGTAATACATGTTCCGAATTTCAGCCAAATCGGACCATAAATGCGATTTTTGTAAATATAGCGACACACGCGCCACCTATCGGAATTTTTTTCATAATATTGCATTGTCATCGGGGTTATACATGCGTACAAAATTTCAGATTAATCAGTTGACAGGAAGAGGGTGAAATTTGAATTACTAAATTTGACCCAAGAATAAATAACACTGTAGGGAGGTCAAAATATCACAGCGAAACGCCGAGACACCCCAACTTAATTTTTGGCTGTAGAATACGATGGCATTTACAGAAAGTCAAAGTTAGCTCGCGTTTTCGAGATATTTAGGAAAAAAGTTTCAGAGCTCTGAAGGTAATTTTTTTTCCGTCTACAAACTTTACTCAGGCTTGGAACCCTTTTCCCGCATAAAAATTCTGACAGTTGTTCTTACTTAATTGGGACATTCTAAATACGATGCCACGTTTAGTTTTCCAAAATTGGCTCCAGTTTTTGAGATAACGGTATTTAAAAATTACCATCAATTTGGACTTTTTTGTTAATAACTCAGTCAATTTACGAGATAAATTGCCAAAACTTTGCACGTGACAATATTTTAGTATTACTTTAACTATTTCTGAAAATAATTGAAATCGGATCACTATAACATATAGTTGCCATACAACCGATTTTTCAGATATGGACATTTTGGGGTATAGCTTCGCTATTTAAACAGCTAAGGACATTAAACTTTGGAGAATTTGTACTCATATTGGCCTTAATCTATTCCCTGAAAATCGTCGAGATCGGGTCACTATAACATATAGCTGCCATACAGCTGATTGTTCAGATATGTGGTTTTGCACTTTTATTTTCTTATAACTCCGAAAATAGTTACTCTGCGTGAAAAAGCAACATAAACACTTTCATTCAAAATTAATAGGTGAAAAATTTTCTCATATACGATTCCCACGTATCTGCATCAGTTATTGCATTTTATGCAACTAAGGTTGAAATTTCACCATAGGCATTTTTTTCAAGCCCGATAACACATATATCGTATTAAATGAATTAGATGATCTTTATATCGTCTTACGGAGAATTAAAAATACTTTTACGCGGTTTTTAAATGAAGAAAATATATGCATTTTTGAGGATTTTATACGCTTTTGAATCATTTTTTTTGTTAATTTTTCATAAATTTTTTTTTCAAATAATGCCTAAAAGTATGCTTCAATAGTTTTCAACCATAATTTTTGTAGGAAAATTTTACTATAAATGCATATAAAATCCTCAAACATGCATTAATTTTCTTCATTTAAAAACTGCGTAAAAGTATTTTTAATTCTCTGTAAGACGATATAAAGATCATCCAATTAATTTAATACGATATATCTGTTATTGGGCTAGAAAAAAATGCCTATGGTGATATTTTAATTTTGGTTGCACAAAACTGCAATAACTGATGCAGATACGTGGAAATCGTATAGGAGAAAATTGTTCACCTATTCATTTTGAATGAAAGTGTTTATGTTGCTTTTTCACGCAGTATGACTATTTTCGGAGTTATAAAGAAATAAAAGTGCAAAAACATATATCTGAACCATCAGTTGTATGGGAGCTATATGTTATAGTGACCCGATCTTGACAATTTTCAGGAAATAGATTAAGGCCAATATGAGCACAAATTTTCCAAAGTTGCATGTCCTTAGCTGTTTAAATAGCGAAGCTATATCCCAAAATGTCCATATCTGAAAAATCGGTTGTATGGCAGCTATATGTTATAGTGATCCGATTTCAATTATTTTCAGAAATAGTCAAGGTATTACTAAAATATTGTCACGTGCAAAGTTTTGGCAATTTATCTCGTAAATTGACTGAGTTATTAACAAAAAAGTCCAAATTGATGGTAATTTTTAAATACCGTTATCTCAAAAACTGGAGCCAATTTTGGAAAACTAAAGGTGGCATCGAATTTAGAATGTCCCAATTAAGTAAGAACAACTGTCAGAATTTTTATGCGGGAAAAGGGTTCCAAGCCTGAGTAAAGTTTTTAGACGGAAAAAAAATTACCTTCAGAGCTCTGAAACTTTTTTCCCAAATATATCGAAAACGCGAGCTAACTTTGACTTTCTGTAAATGCCATCGTATTCTAGAGCCAAAAATTAAGTTGACGTGTTTCGGCGTTTCTCTGTGATATTTCAAAAGTTAAAAATTTACCTACAGTGTAATAAATAAAACAAACCGGGTGAGCTAAATAAAACCGTTTAAAAAGGATTCTGCACATTATCCCTTCCTCACATAATACAATTGCTGCTAAAATGGCCGACTGTCATTTATGCGTTTGTGACAGCTGTCCCCGCTTATTTTTGTTTTTTTCTTTTTATTGTTAAGTGCTGTCCAGCTCTGTTGCGTGTAGGTACATAACAATGATTTTTAATTACCGGCATAACTAAATGTAATTATGAATTTTTTATTTTGCATATTTTTTTGTTCCATTTTTTTTTTTTTGCACACAAACTAACCTTCTTTTAACTTGCCCGTTGTTATCTTCTTTTTATACCTTTCATGAGAATGAAATGGTATTGTAACTTTGTGCCGAAAATGAAATCTTGAGAGTACTAGAAGGAGGCGTGACAGACCTATCAATATATATATACCGATATAATCAGAATCATGAGCTGTGTCATTTAAGCCATGTCCGTCTGTCCGTCCGTCCGTCCGTCTGTGTGAACGCAAACTAGTCCCTCAGTTTTTGAGATATTTGATTGAAATTTGGAAAACGAGTGAGTTTTGATGCTCAATCGATCATTTGTCGGAATTGGCCGAATCGGACCACTATAACATATAGCTGCCATACAACCGATTGTTAAGATATACACATTTTGGTGTATAACTTGTCCATTTAAACAGCTAAGGACATTTTCAAGTATTTGTACACATGTTGGCCTAAACAAGGTTACCGAAAATTGTCAAGATCAGACCACTATAACATATAGCTCCCATACAGCCGATTTTTCAGATATACACATTTTGATGTATAACTCCTCCATTTTAACAGCTAAAAGCGTAAAATTTTGAAGTATTTGTACCCACGTTGGCCCAAACAGATCGAAGCACTATAACATATATCTCCCATACAACCGATTGTTCAGATATGGATATTTTGGGGTATAACTTCTCCATTTTAACAGATAATGACATGAAACTTTAAAGTACTTGTACCCATATCGGCCCAAATAGAGTTACCGAAAATTGTCAAGATCAGACCACTATAACATATAGCTCCCATACAGCCGATTGTTCAGTTATACACATTTTGTCGTATAACTCCTCCATTTAAATAGACCAGACACCATTTTTTCTAATAAGGGCCTTTTCACATTACTCGGTACGACATCGGATCGACATTTTTTGCTCGGTATTTTCAGCTTACCGAAACGATTCCGCGTTGCTGTGTTTTTCACACTTGTGGGAATACTTTCGGTGCGTTATTATAAAATTTTTAACTTCAACAAATCACTCAATAATAACAATAATGTCTTCTACCGAAGACGAAGACATTATAACTTGCTACATTTATAGCCGAAACGAGTTTTTTACTGACTTTGTTCTTCTTCTTTTATTACGCCGCAAAAATGTATGCAGTAATTCCTCAAATTTTACTGACCGGTCTTACCGCGTTGCGGTATACCGAAATCAATCCGCTCCGATTTCATGTATGCAACACTAATGTGAAAGTGCCAATTGAAATACATGTGGTCGGCAAGGTTTCGGTATACTTTCGGTAAACCCAAAAATGTCGATCCGATTCCGCACCGAGTAATGTGAAAGCGCTCTAAATCGTTCCATAAATAACCCACAAAATTGAAATTATAAATTATACTAAGTCAGGCTATGTAACTACATACATATGTGCATAGGTAGCTTTTCATTTCCCCACTCATGAAAGGTATGAAGTCTTCGGTACGGCCGAAGACAGCCGCGCTCTTACTTGTTTTTCTTGCAAAACTGCAAAAATATATGTTTCTGACATGCATAAAAATTGCAGTGTTGTTTTTTTTTTGTTTTCGACTGTTAGCTAGATTTTCTAGGACTTCAGATGCTTTGACTTTTCTCTTTTTTTGCTATCGCTAAGGATTTTGCCTTATCAAGACTGTGCATTGGTTGTATCGTAGAACGGAGCAATTTTATGTACATAAATTACACTGTGCAATTTTATGGCGAATAATTTTCTAGAACAGTTTAATCCTGCAACGAGCTTCAAAATACAATTTTTTCGGACTTTATAAAAGAGGTGTCAAAACGACCTCTACGTGGAGGTGTTGCATTCTTAAAGTATTCTACGAAATTAAAGCTCGTGCTATTTTACTAAGTATATGTTTTCTAACAACAATTTCCTTATACATATATGTATATGTATTTTAACCCTTTGTTGCTTTATTTAAAAACTACTCAGACGAAATTTTGCAAATTTAAAATGGCAATAAAAAAAATTTTACCTCAGAGAGCAAAACGGTTTGGGGATTTTACTATATAAGTGGTGGTCTTTCGTTCTGTGCGGCAATTATGCTGCCACCAGACAGAAATCCTCAATTTTTATCAAACGGGAGTAGAATTTGCTTTAGAATCAAGCGATTAGAAGAGAAAATTTGAATTTTCTAATCAAGCAGCAATTTCACAAATATCACATCACATATGTATGAATACTTATTCTGGAATAGTAAGCCGTATTTTAGCGCTATTATATTTAGCTCAAGCAATTCGCTGCGGTGGTTTAGAGATACCAATTTTGTTTGCCTCCTCTCAAGCTAAGAGTGTTGAGGAAGATCTTCGGAGTTAAAAGCAAACTGCAACATATCAATGTTCTTCTGAGTATAAAAAAGTCTGTTAATCAGAAAAGAAAATGATCGATTTTAACTTGGAATCAGGGAGGTCAATTGGAATGCTGAGGCGCATAGAGAGAGCGTCCATTCAGCCTACCTTTTCTTTCAAGTACAACGAGTGAGCGTTGTGGTTCTGAGGCTTAGGAGGTGTACTCTTTACTAACTCTTTACCAACTATTACATTGTTATCAACTTTGAACTGTACTCACTATAACAAACCAACTAGAACTGACTGTTCTTGTGAAAGCTCATGAATAAACAAGGCTATCTAGCGAGCGTTCTTCTTCTTGATTGGCGCTTAACCATCTAGACGATTCTGGCCGAGTCCAACAGAGCGCGCCAATTGCTTATGTTTCGTGCAGCATGGCGCCACTTGGGAACACCTAGGGAGGCAGCATCGCTGTCCACCTGATTTTCCCAACGCAGTGGAGGTCTCCCTTTTCTTTTGCGTTCAGCGGTTTTCGATAGAAATGCTTTCTTGGCCGGAGCGCCTTCGTCCATTCTCACGACATGACCTGCCCAACGCAGCCGCTGGATCTATATTCGCTGAACAATGTCGATGTCTGTGTAAAGCTCGTACAGCTCATCGTTAAATCTCCGTCGATACTCGCCCACGCCAACGCGCAAAGGTCCATAAATCTTACGAAGAACTTTTCTCTCGAATACTCCAAGTGCCATCTCATCTGATTTTGAAATTGTCCATGCTTCTGCACCGTACATGAGGACTGGAACGATGAGCGTCCTGTAGAGTGTGATTTTTGTTTGTCGAGAGAGGACTTTACTTTTCAGTTGCCTACTTAGTCCGAAGTAGCATTTATTGGCAAGCGTGATTCTTCGTTGGATCTCCGTGCTGACATCATTCTTGGTGTTAATGCTGGTTCCCAGATAGACGAAATCCTTAACAGTTTCGAATTTGTAGCTATCAACATTGACGTGGCTGCCAAGGCGTGCTGTTTCTTTGTGTGATGACAGGAGGTACTTCGTCTTGTCCTCGTTGACCGCCAAACCCATTCTCTTAGCCTCTTTATCCAGCTTGGAGAAGGCAGAACATACGGCGCGAGTGTTAGTGCCAATGATGTCGATATCATCGGCGTACGCCAGCAGTTGTACACTCTTGTGGTATAGAATGCTTCCTGTATGGTTAAGTTCTGCAGCTCGTATTATCTTTTCCAGCATCAAATTGAAGTAGTCACACGAAAGGGAGTCACCTTGTCTGAAACCTCGTTTGGTCTCGAACGGTTCGGAGCGGTCCTTCCCAATTCTGACGGAGCTGGTGGTGTTAGTCAACGTCATTTGGCATAGCCGTATAAGTTTTGCAGGGAAACCAAATTCAGACATTGCGGCATATAGGCAATTCCTATTCGTGCTATCAAAAGCGGCTTTAAAATCGACAAAGAGATGGTGTGTGTCGGTTCCTTTTTCATGGGTTTTTTCCAGTATTTGGCGTATTGTGAATATCTGGTCGATAGTAGATTTACCAGGTCTGAAGCCACACTGATAAGGTCCAATCAGCTTGTTGACGGTGGGCTTCAGTCTTTCGCACAATACACTTGCTAAGACCTTATATGCGATATTCAGGAGGCTTATCCCACGATAATTGCCGCGTACTGTGGAGTCTCCTTTTTTGTGGATTGGGCAGAGCACACTTAAGTTCCAATCGTCGGGCATGCGCTCGACCGACCATATTCTGCATAGGAGTTGATGCATGCTCCTTATCAACTCTTCGCCACCATGTTTGAATAGCTCGGCTGGCAAACCGTCAGCGCCCGGGCCTTGTTATTTTTAAGCCGAGACATTGCTATTCGCACTTCGTCATGATCGGGTGGTGGAACATGCCTACCATCATCTGCTATTGGGGATTCGGGTCGTACATCTTCTCCTTCAGCAATTTCACTGCTGCCATTATCTAGCAAGGAGGAGAAGTGATCCCTCCACAACTTAAGTATGCTCTGGACATCAGTTACCAGATCGCCGTTATCATTCCGGCAGGAATTTGCCCCGGTCTTGAAACCTTCAGTCATCCGCCTGATTTTTTGATAGAATTTTCGAGCATCGTTCCTCCCTTTTCTTCTTTCGAAAAAGGCGCCTCTCCTCCTTCCTCGCCATTCGATAACGCTCCCATACGCTTCACGTTGCGCCTGCACACAATGTAGCCCTGTAGGCGGCGTTCTTTCTTTCCGAGGCATCGCGACATTCCTTGTCGTACCAGGTGTTTTTGCGGGCTCGCTTGTATCCTATAGATTCCTCAGCGGCGATACGAAGTGAACGAGCGATGTGTTCCCATTCCTCAGACACATCGTTTGGTGAAGGATTGCTCTCAGAGAGCAGGAGTGAGAGCCGAGTGGTGTATTCATTGGCTGTCTGCGTCATGTGCAGCCTTTCGACTTCAAACTTTCCTTGCTGTCCTGTTGGCACATTCTTTGCTGCACAGAGGCGTGTGCGTACCTTGGCTTCTACAAGATAGTGGTCGGAGTCGACATTGGGACCACGGCGTGTGCGCACATCTAGGATGCTGGAGCTGTGTCTGCCATCGATCATGACGTGATCAATTTGATTTCGCGTTTTTCGATCAGGGGACAGCCATGTGGCTTGGTGTATTTTTTTGTGCTGGAATCTGGTACTGCTAATGACCATGTTTCGTGACCCGGCGAAGTCGATCAGCCTCGTCCCATTGGGACTGGTTACGTCGTGGAGACTGGATTTTCCGACTGTGCTGCCAAAGATACCTTCCTTACCCACCCTGGCATTGAAATCGCCAAGCACAATCTTAATGTCGTGACGGGGGCAGCGGTCGTAGGCATGCTCTAACTGCTCATAAAAAGTGTCTTTGATCGCATCGTCCTTCTCTTCCGTCGGGGCGTGGGCGCAGATGAGAGATATGTTGAAAAATCCCGCTTTGATGCGGATGGTGGCTAGACGCTCGTTCACTGGCGTGAACGACAGTACTCGGCGGCTGAGTCTCTTTCCTACCACAAAACCAACACCAAATATACGCTCCTCTGCATGGCCACTGTAATATATAGCGCAAGGCCCGCATTTCTTCTTGCCTTGCCCCTTCCACCGCATCTCTTGTATGGCGGTGATGTCATCTTTAACTCTTCCGAGGACATCAACCAGCTGGGCATTGGCACCTTCCCAATTAAGGGTCCGGACATTCCAGGTGCTTACCCTCAAATCATAGTCCTTTAAACGTTTGCCATGGTCGTCATCAGAAGGGGGTGGTCTCATCCGAGGCTTTGTTGTTGTTTTCATTGGATGGGATTTTTACGTGGTGGGTCCCAAGCCCGACGCATAACCCGCCCTGCGGGAGTTGTATATTGTTACACGTTTATATAGCGAGCCGCTTGCTCTAAGACAGACGCCCGCTCGCAGCCGCACCTTCTGGTGAACAGACGCTGCAGTTATTCCCCTCAACATGCCCTTAAACCGAATATGTCGGAGTGGCCTTGTCGAGTTGTCGCCTTTTCACTTTAGTTCACCACGAAACGGGTATTCGGTGGCTATCCAGAGGACACTGCGCGGAAGTCGTGAGCTGCTTGCTCCGCATGCAAAAGAATCGCTCTGGCCACCCCCAGGTGGATGGCAGTCAGAAGCTTTCCCCACTTACGTGGACTTCTACACACGGAGCCATCCTCACAAGAAATGCTAAAACTCCATATAAAAAAAAGCTTAAGAAATGGTCAAGAAATTTTCTTGTGTCAAATTTTCTTTAGGCAGTATCCACTTCACAAGAAAATCTATTACATTTTTTGACGAAAAATGGGGTTGGAAACGCTGGTTTTGCCAAGAAATATACACGATTGTATATATTTCTTGAAGAAAAAATTAAACGTCAAAATTACTTAAGAAATAAATGCCAATTTTTTCTTGAGCAATTTCTTATGAAGTGGATACCCAGCTTAAGTCATCTCTCTTTGACAGTTAGATTACAATAGCTACCATCTCTTCTGTAGCATCATGCATATACATATATATATTAAGTCTGAAAACTGTGTTTTGCAGGAGCAGCTCTCAAAGTTTAAACTCGATATGAAACTTCAGTTGTATGCTAAGTATATTTTCACTTATAAGTTATAACTTCTGTTTGGATTGAACGATGAACACCAAAACTCGACAATATCAAAACTAGGGTACTCTTTATATAAAACCGCAAGAAAAAATAAAAACTTGCTACGTTGTTTTTCATGGCAAGCTCTCAAAGTTTTTATTCTTTAAAAATCACCAGTTGTATTATATGTACACTTTTGCTTATAACTTTTGATCGAATTGTCTGATTGATACCAAAATTTGACAGCATCTAAATTAAGACACGCTCTACTTGAAAACACCAAAAAACGGGAAAACGTACTAAGTCGACTTATGTCAATATGTGGGTATTTCCAAAGCTTTATAGATATGCTGACAATTGCGGGGAGAATGAAATGAACGAGCGACAATGTGGCTACACTATTTAAGGGATCTGCTTAACAGTCTAATAATGGTTACTTACATATGTGGGTACATTAATAATAATAATAATAATAAAATGGCGCTATTATAACTCTGACGAGTTTTATGGCCGAGCTTCTCTCCCAATTCGAGGTGTGCTCCTTTTTGTTTTTCCTACTAATTGGGTGGACCTACAGTTTTATGCCGGCTCCGAACGGCGAATGCATTTTTTTGTGAGAAGCTTTTTCCATGGCAGAAATACTCTCGGAGGGTATGCCACTCACTGCCGAGAGGTGACCGCTGCTCTTAAAAAATCCAATAATTGGATTTTTACTAATTAGAAAAATTTTTGGTGTTTTGCTCGGACCGTGGTTTGAACCCGAGGCCTCTGGCATAGCAGGCGAGCACTCTACCCACTGCACCACAGCGGCCACATTGGGTACATTAGCATCGGCTAAAATATCCTGCCGTCGAAGTCTATGCTGTGTTTATTTTCTAGCAAAGAATATTGAAGAACTTGCCTGCTTAATTGCAACTAATACTTTTAATGCATTTTGATAGTAAACAATTTTTTGTATAGAAATTATATTTATGTATGTATAAGTATGTACGTTTTTCGTGTTCCATGAGTCTTGAAGCCTTTTTCGTGTTTAAATTTCTAGAGTTCCATTAGCCTGTATTTGAAGTGCTCTTTGGTATACCGCGTTCTGTTTAATTAAGAAAATATGCTTAGTGAGAGTTTAGTTACAAAATCTGGTAAGTATTATGCATGAAAATAAGATTTAAAATAAAATTCTGAAAAGATAATTACTAGGGCAACCAAAAAATTGCTCTAAAAAATGCTTTAAACTTAAAGAATTGGCACTTTTTAGCCTTAAACATTTTTTTTATTTCAGTTCATTTTCTTAAAATATAAAACAAAATAGAATAAGGGCCGATTTCATAATGAAACTCTTAAAGCTCCTTTTGTTCAAAGCTCATTTTAGTTAAAGAGCCATTTAATTGTACTTTAAAGTAGGAGTGATTTCATTATAATATAATATTAAAGGGCTCCTTTAAGCGAAAATATTGCAAATGACAATGCCGTCTTCGACAGTTTCGCGTCAAATTATTGTCATAAATTTAAAAATACGTCCCCTCAATATAACAATAGCGTATGTGATCATACGCCATTATTTTTTTATTGCATATTTAGAATCTCCATCATTGATTCTATGTCTGGTCAAAATTTCGTCAAATTCAACTTCCACAAAGTGGGTCAAAATGTCATAGGAAAAAATGGTGTATAATTTCTTGTTCAAAAATTTAATAGATATCTGATTTGATAAAAACTTTAAACTCGATTTTCTCAAAACCAAAAAAAAATTATACGCTATTGTTATATAGAGGGGACGAATATTGAAATTTATCATTTGTTTTTTTTCTGAAAAAAAATAAATTTTTTGATTGTGCTTTCATTTTTTGAAAAAAAAAAAAAGTAAAAAGAAGCATAATTTGGAAACCCAGTGCATAAAAAAGGAAGCGGTCATCCAACCTCACAAAAGAGGAAGAAGATGAATATTCCATTATAGGACCCAACAAACAAAATCGGTTGAAACATTTTAATAAATTGTTGATATTTGATTTTAACAGACTGCAGAAATTAAATTTTTTTCTGGCAAAAGGGATTTTTAAATCACTCAAATGCCCGTATTTGGGTATTTAACTTTAAAGCCGATTCCACATAAAACTTTTTTCGCTTTGCGTTACGCCATTTTCTATGTCAAATAACGCAAAACTGAAAAACTATGCCACAATGAACGTTGTAACATCACTCAAAAATATTTATTTTCTGAATAATTTGTCATTCTCCGTTTTATTTACAAAGAAAATAAATAAGAAAATAAAAATCTATTAAATTATTTTCTAATTGTGTGAAATTTAAATTTGTTTATTTACATTTTAAGTAAAGGGAAACTGAAAAAAATTTCAACGCGCCCAAAAGTTGAGATTTGGGCAACTTTGTGCTTTACGTAACTTCGGCGTTGCGTTAGTTTTTGTTATGTGAGAAACCTCATATAGATACATTTATTTTATCCCAGCTGTCACGCAGAAAGTGTCAGGTAACGCAATACGAAGTTCTATCTGGCATCAGCTTAAAGGAACATTTATGTATCTTGAAAAAGACTTTATGAAATCGATCAACAAATTAAAGGCTCCTCTAGATTTTAAATGAACTTTTAATTTGATTATGACATCGGCCCTAAAGTAAACTAAAATAAAATAAAATAACAAAATGTGAACTCAAAATGTCTCAAAAGAGAAATACAATATGCCGGAATCGTAATTTGGCGTTAGGTCGGTCGCGCGTTGATCGTACCTCAAAGTTGCTTTACTCTGATATCCGATATTACATGTTGAAGTGAAAAAATGCTAACTGTCACTAATATATTTTGTTGAATTTTTTACATATTTAATAGCTTTTCATCGAAAGAGAACAATTTAAATTTATTTTTTCATCGATATTTACAAAAATTTTACGATCAAACGCTTGAGGTCAAAATGCGATTTTCTCCATATATTTTCATACATTTCTACTCACCTGTCAAAAGCGCGACCGACCGAACGCCATATTTGGATTCCGGTATAAAAAATCTAATTCATGTTGCCACATAGGGCATCTCCGATTAACACAACAAAAAATGGGAGCGAGAGTGGAGCTCGCAGCAAAAAAAATTTGGAGTTAGGAGCAGAGCTGGGGGAAAAAAATGTTTGAGAATGGAGCAGGAACATAGCTAAAGAAAAAACAAACTTTTGCTCCGATACCCTGGTTGTAAAGATTAAACGAAATATATATGGAGGGTTAGATGTGGAATAAAGTTTTGTTGAAATTACCCGACGCCTATACCTGCCATATCTGGAGCAATTCAATTGAAAAATTGAAGCGACTAGCCAATCAGAGAGCAGAAAATCCGTAACATATTTTTTCACATTTTTTTTTGTAATTTTCATAGTGAAATTAGCATAAATTAGCATTTATTATGCATTTAGCAATTTTTAGCTCTATCAAAAATAGGTCAGAATGTATAATTTTTCTTAAAAACTACCCTAAATTAAGCATTATGTGATAGCTACCATAGAAAAAAACTTGCTTGTGCCAATTTTTGGTTGCCCTAGTAATTACATACATACATATGTACATACATACATATGTACATTCATACGAACTAGAGTTATTTGAATTGATGATTTCTATCACAACTTACCATTTGGTGGCGGATAGTCGTGGCGCGAGCCATTCGGTGGTTTTTCTGGTGGTTTACCACTCGGCGGAGTATGTGGGGTGGAATCCGCCTGATTTGAGTTTAATTTAAAATATCGCAATATATGCATTTCTTATACATAAAGTCAGCTGCTTTCCAGCACTTGCCATTAAAAAGCCCATAAATGCACTCAATATTAAAGCGAATAGAAAATGTAACTTCATTTGGTTTGCATGCACCTTTTGTAAGTGATGCATATTGAATGCAAAACTTTGCTTTTATAGTTGGACAATTTTGTAAAATCATAACTTGATAATTGAACTATAAATGCAATACAATTTCCAATAACTTGTGTAGAACAATAGTGTAATGTGTGTGTGTGCGGTGCGGTGCAACCATGCGTGGCAAGTGATGCTTTTTTGGCTGTGAACAAAAAAAAAACTATGTATGTCATTTCCTTTAAACTTAATTGAGGTGTGAAAATATAATCTGTTTATATGTACGTAGGTATCTGCACTATTA